>OMMV01087150.1:4574-20785 GCA_900302635.1 Chatrabus melanurus
AAATGTATCGAAGCAAAGATTAAATTTGAAGCGCTGTACATTTTCTGGTTTTGCTGCTTCCTTTTCAAGAAGACACTTTCTCATTGATGCAGCAGGGGTCGCCAAAACCACGTCTGTTTGTGATTCTGCAGAACATGACACACACACACACAAACCCTCTTTTCAGCACACAGTTTACAACTGCTGTGGTCTATTTTGACAGAGCTAATTTGAGTCCATTAAAAAAGGAACATAAAATAACTGACAGACGAAGCACAACCGACAGTCGTCTTGTTTGTCCATTTCTCCTGAGGTGACGAGAAACGCCGACAAAGCAACAAGAAGAGACGATTGGAAGTAGCTGTTGTGTCTTTGTGTACAGCACGCCTGAGGGAAACGCATCGTGGTCTGTTTTTACAGATGCTACACAAGTGCTTTCCGCTGTAAAATTTGTGCCAAATGAATATCCATATAGAATCCGCTGTGGTGATCCTGAGCAAAAAACCGGAAGCAGCCAAAAGTGTCACACATCAAATTTGACAAAACTTGATCGAATGGTTGGACCTGTCCTAGAGTAGAAACCAGTAAGTTTTGTGGTTGACTAAGGAAATTTAACAAAAAAACAAAAAATTTCAACATTCCAAGATAGAACATTGTAGGCCTTGGCAGAGGCATGCACTGTAACGAGTACCCTTCTTGTTTTACATTTGCAATGTTCTCTTTTATTTTTTTAATATGCAGTATTCCCAATTATCACATATGAACCAAACTGATTTATTAACATTACCTGATTAGGATCCCTGACTAACGAATATGAGGAATAATAAATCCATGACACAGTGAAGTGATGTTATCTCGGGGAGTTTTTATGACCTTATACCGGAGACAAAACGGTTGACTGTGCACATATCTTCCTTTTATCTTCCTTTAAATCTTTAATGGTGACCTCATCCTGTACTCTTAGATGAGAGCATAAAATCCACCCAATAAATCCGGCCTAGTTTTTTTTTTTTTAAAGGGATCCTACTCTTCTCACTCCTTCCACTAAATCAAGCTGCCTTTCCGTCATCTCCTTGCATTTGATTGGTTTAAACACCCCACATGACTGTTTCAAGAGGAATGATTCTATTTATTATATCAAGAAAGCACAGAGGTCATTTCACGGTGTCTTTAAATACAGTCAGCAGAACCCGTTAGTTTAATTTCACCTGCAAGTTTGCTGTTCTAATGATCATATTGTGTAAAAAATGTGCATCTACCTTCTACAGTTACAGTACATATAGCTGTATAGATCATGTTAAACATCCCCAAAGTCCCACAGTTCTGAGACTGGAGACATTCTCCTGTTGTAAGCCTGAAACAGTTTGTTTTAGACTTTTGTGACATATGTGACGGAAGCCCATATATGGTCTCACGTTTAATCTGTGAGCCACGCCCAGTGGGCCGATCTGCAGTCCGTGTGACACGCCCACATGCAGCGTGAGAAAGAAACAGAGGTGCCTAATCTCTGATTAGGGCGTGGCTAATCGCAGCTCCTTTCTATTTAAAGCAACAGGCACAGAATCAGATTGTTTCTTCAAGACCTGAAAATATTTTTAGGATGCATCAGCACAGTGTCTACAGGGTATTTTTGGCTACAACCTTTAATACGTGTTATTAAAATGCCTGGTAACATACATTAGCTCGCTGAAAATGTATATAATATGGCCCCTTTACAACAAAAGCAAAACTGTTATTGCTACATCTTTAATTAATATACCGTGAACATTTTAGGGCCCCATCTTACACCCGGCGCAAAGCAGCGCACTGCACAGCGCAAGTGTCACTGCTAATTTCCAATGGATGCAGTCGCTCATCTGTGCACCCATGGGCATGTTGGTCTTAAAAGGAAGTGCTATCAGGCGCAGTGCTGGTGGATTGCTAGTGTGGGGCAGCAGAAAGCAATTACGCCTTAGACCACCGAAAACCTGGCCAAGAGCACAGAGTTTCTGCTATTTATACAGTGCAGTATTCAGATACGCCTTATACGGATGGGCTCACAACAGTCTGTTTGTACACACAAAGATGCACATTAGCATCAGACTACAACAAAACTGAACTGAAAGCAAACACTTAAAACTAAATAAAAATAAACACTTTTTACACCGGTTTTCCTCCTTCCCTGGTTCGCAGGTGGGGAAGCACAAAGACAGGGCTGGCCAGTGGCCACACTGGCCAGGTCCAGCGGGGTGGGGTGACAGTTTTCTGCGCCTAGTGTGATATGGAGCAGATCAGGTGGTCAGAGGAGAAGTAGGTGTTGCAGGAGGCACTCAAATCCTTCACCTCAGGGAGCAGTGGTGGATGACTACTGCTCGCGCGCTCGCCGTTTGGTGCTTTGCGGAGCCATTTCCTGGCCAGAAAACCTCTCACTTCTGAGTTCACTGTCTAAATAGCAATGTGCCAGTTGCTGGTACACCTGTCTCTTAAATGGAACGACAGGTGACACTCTGGTTTATTTCATGTTATGCCCAAAACACGCCCATGACTAATTAAGTGACTAAATGACTAATTAAATAAATAAATTAAATGACTAATTAAATGACTAAATGTTCACCCTGCACCCTACTCTGCTCAGGTACATACATGCTGTGCAAATAGTAAAGTGGAATTGAACACGCCACAAATGCTCTTGCACTTTAGACTGTGCGCCATAGATAGTCAAGATAGGGCCCCTTGTCTAACATGCTTGTGAATGGAGATTGGAGCTGCAGTATCCTTGAGATTTCCTGTCAGAGCTCCTAATTTCCTCATGTTTTACCTAGTAGGGAACCAGAAATATGCATTTCCCATATGAAACAGCAGTGGATACATAATTAATATTCTGATAAAAAAAGAAGAGTTGTGAAGTTGTGATTTGTCACTGCTTTGCTTCTAAAGTGAGCAAAATGACCATTTACCAGTTTTTATATGGAGGATTCGTATCGAGGCACCCTGCACTTTTTCACCTGAAGCCAGACAAATGATTGACCCCAGACCCTGACAACTTCGAGGTTAGACTGCTGTTCAGCAAATGCAAATTTACCTAAAAAGGACTGTTACTAAAGGGAAACTCACAACCACTCTTAAATAAGGCCCGACAGCATACAGAGCATGTGACGCAAATGTAAACACGTAGGTTATCTATATTTTTTAGGATTCACATAACAGAGTTTTGCTTGGAAAATGGTTATATCAAAGTCTCTGTTAGAAAAGTATCAATTCTAAGTGTAATATATGTAAATAGATAAAACCAGTCTCAGTATCAACTTGGTGAAGGTGAAGAACAACAGAATTAACAGTCTGAGAGAATAAATCCTAGTGTCCATGCTGCCCCTGCTAATCTGCCTTTGCCTCAGCAGCAGGGGGCGGTGTGGCTGTCGACACAAGTCTGACAGCTTCGTCAGGAGCCTCCACTGCTTCTTCCACACCTCCGTCCTCATCCTTCTGTTCCAGGCCCAGTGGAGGCAGTCTTTGTGCCATAGCATGCCTGGAGCGTGCTCTGTGCCTTTGCGGGTGCAGGAAAAGTGCAGGGTCCGGCATGGCTGTGGGCTCTGCAGGTCCAGTCACTTTCTCTATGGGCACGCATTCCCGAGCACGCTCCCCTCTCACGTGCCCCGAGGAAGACCTGGCATTCTTGCGCTTGGGCTTAACTACAGGAGGGGATGAGGAAGCTGCTGATGGCATCTGTGGAGAAACGGAGTTCTGCCCGGCGCCATACTGGGTCCCCTGACTGCTGGCTCTGGCTAGGAGTCCGTGCCTTTGCTGCATCCGCTGCTGGTGCAGTTTCTGCCTGGTAGCGTGTAGCTGGAAGGAGAGGTATGCTGCTGCTTCTGTTTGTTTCTGCAGCTCTGTGTTGAGGGCGGTGGAACAGTGGCTACGGCATTTCAGCTCCTCCAGGAAATGGCGCTCCTTTTCTTTGAGGTTGGCTCTGAGGGCTCCCACCAGCGACCCCTTGTGGCTCAGCTCTTTATGCAGCTCTGCTATGGTGCACTCCTGCTCAGCCAGACGGCTCTCCACCTCCTGACAGCGGGCCTCCAGGAACTCTTCTTCCTCCTGTAGCTCTGGCACAGAGACAGACCAAAAAATATACAGTCAGTGTTGAATATAAATGCAAAGTAAAATATTACCATATACTGTATATGCATGTACAAGATGTACAGTCAGGTACATAAATATATGGACAGTGACACAATTTTTGTAATTTTGCCTCTGTACACCACCACAATGGAGTTGAAATGAAACAATCAAGGTGTGCTTGTAGTGTGTGTGTGTGTGTGTGTGTGTGTGTGTGTGTGTGTGGTATGTGTGTGTAGGTGTTAACAAAAATGTAGCAACAATCATATAAGGCCCAATCTCACTGTAACGTTTACCCCAGCGTTTGGTGAACGCAGGGCAAAGTCGAGAAAATTGGCCAAACGTCAGCAAAAATCACATTACCGGAGTTTGGCAGTGAACCTCAAACGCAGCACGGCGCTTCACAACATGGTGCTAGCGGAGGCAGGCGTTAGCCAGCGCGCTATTAGAACAAGCGGGACTTTTGCCAACGTGCAGGAGAGGGGGTCAACACACCGCTGTCCAGTGATTCTGAGCAGGCAGGGCGAAGCGGCACCCAAACGTTAGCCAGCGACGACGATCGCGCCAGTAACTTAGGCTAGCGGAGGCTAGCTGATGCTAATGGAGGCTAGCGGAGGGAACTTGGTCGTAGCGGTGATTAACTTTCTTTCACCGTCTCCAACGTAGCCAGAGGTACGTCGGCAAACGGCGAGAAATTTTAAGCATGCTGAAAATTTTGGACGCGGTGGAAGTTCATTGGCGGAGGCTAGCGGACACTGGCGTTTGCAAATACGTTCGTCGACGTTGGCCCAAACGTCAAGGTGAAACTGCACCTTTAGGAATAACAGTTATTTTTTATTATCAATTAACCCTGTTGATTCTTTTTAGCATTGATCTATTAAATCATATATTCTGTAGTATTGTTCTTTACATCACAAGTCAAAAACTGACATGCTAAATACGTATGTAGCTCCAGTTGCTAAAGCTAAAAATTAAATAAAAAGGCTTTTTTTTTTCAGTGCAATTCTCATTCATCCAGTTTTGTCCATCAATATCCAAGTCATCTAAGACATGAAATGTTTCAGTAGGATGACCTAAAAAATGTGAGGTCTGTTTTCACTTTAGAAAGTTTAGCAGGTCAGTCTTTTAGCTAGCATTGAAGTTTTAACTAGCATTAACTTAGCATGTTTGTTTTTCACCAACAGCCACTAAAAACCCACCAACTTTACTGAACATAGTATTATTTATTTTTAAAGTATTATTCCAGTTGGCTTTTTTTTGTGGGGGGGGGGGTAAATTTTTCATATCTCTACCTTAACCAGGGAATCTGGTGGTAACATGGTTAGATCAGCAACACAGCTAGTTTAAATTTTCTCCACCTTTTTGACTGAATTGGCCCATATCATTACGTAATATGACTATATACATCCTTGCCATAGACTGGCGGCCTATCCAGGATGTATCCCAGCACCAGTGTTGCCAACTGTGTCCAACAGAAAGTAGCTAAAACCTGCTCAAAAAGTCGCTAAATGTCGCTAAATGATGTCATGCGCCGATTTGCATATTTATGACATCATTACGTTACCTTCACATTCCGCCAAATTATTCTCCTAATCTGTACTCAGTAGCCTACTCACATGGTCTACTGTATTTTAACACGGCCTAATTCAAAATATTTCTTGATATATGGAAGCACACGTGCAGATCATTCACTTTCGTGTCTGTCAAGTCAGCCCACTCATGCTGTGCTCAAGATTACGGTAAACTTGGAAAACCCAAGCTGGAAATTTACGAGTTCTGAAAGGCGTGCAACTCGGAAAACAATATAGATGCACGCAGTAACATATTTGAGCTTTGTTGTTGTCCCGACAAGGAACACATTAATAAGTGAATCCAGCTGCTTGCTGTGGGTCAGCAAGATGGAAAATGTCTCAGATGAGTGTATTTCTATTTGTAATCTGGACTCAATGACAATATCAATTATAGCAGACGTCTTTGCACAAACTATAATGCTGGCAACTTCACTAATATATAAAGAATGAAAACACATTACAGACAAAAGTAAATAATTTGTTAAAAGTTATTAAACGGTACCTGTAATATTACTTTTTCAGCAGTCATGACGGAGGACGCCATGATTGTAGTTCTTAGGACATCAAGTCAGATAAATCGGAACACTGAATTTCCGCCCGAGTTTCCGAGCGAAAAATCCAACCCAACCACACGTTCAAATCGTTTATTCCAAGTTCACACCGACTTTACGACATGCCATGAACGCGGCATGAGCACAACGGAGAGCGTCACCGTAGATGCAAAGCGCGAGAGATGCAGGGGCTTAATCCTCGTTCACGGGGCGGTATCGACAACAACGTTGTACAGTGAGTAGCTAAGGTTTGACAAAAAAAAATTAGATTTGTCGCTAGGCGCTTTTTGGGAAAAAAAACTCGCTAAAGGGGTCTGAAAAGTCGCTAGATCTAGCGACAAAGTCGCTAAGTTGGCAACACTGCCTGCCTCTCGCCCAAACACCGCTGGGATCGGCTCCAGTCCCCCGTGACCCTTAATTGGAATAAGCGGGTCCAGAAAATGAATGAATGACTATATACAACCATTTTAATCCATTTGAACAAAGTTTAATGAGTTACATTTGTGCAATTTTTGAATTTCAGCCATCTTTTTGACTGAATTAACTCAAAATATGGTTTTATATGACTATGGGAGCATTATGAGCCGTTTTTAGCAAAGTCTGATCTGACCTCAGTGGGGGGTGCAATCGAATGCCTGGTGCAAATAACCAGCGGAGGATTCTTGGCACGAGTGTGCCTTTTTCTCAGACTGAAATGTCCTGCAATCATATAGTGGAGTGGAACATTAGAAAGTGAAACAAACTTCTAGTACAGCATTGGACATCGCAAATCAAAGCCAACAAGAGAAAATGATAGAAACTTGCTTTAAAATACTGACATGATCAGTTGGAAAAAATACAAAACTTTTTCAGGTCTCTAAGATACCATCTGTTACTGCGCCTGTTGCTTTAAATAGAAAGGATCTGCTGCTGGCCACGCCCTCTCTATTTTTGGGGAGGGGATATCACCATCTTTCTCACAATTATATGTGGGCGTGTCACGCAGAGCACAGACTGTAGTAGTGGGTGTGTCTCGCAGAACCAGCACCAGTCTACATGAACCTCTGTGACATATGTCACAAAAACCACATTTAACTGTAATATGTAGATAAAGGCTGATTTTACATAATGTGACCCCTTTAAAAATAGGTTAAAGCTGTTCCAGTCATTGTCATTTCCATTTATTCTTTCTAATCACCAGCCTCACTCAGCCCCCTTCTGCCTTATTGTCTTAGTGCGTTTGTCCTCCCGTTTGTCTGTGTCTTCATTCTGCTGTGTTAAAGCACAACCTCTGCCTCAGGTTCATCCTCAGGACACTGGATCAGACTCAGGCTTTCTGTCGCCACATCGCCACACCCACAGTGAGCTCACAGCCCAACTATAGATTACTTAATGTGATCTTCTTATCATTCCATCCCCACACCACATCATCTCTGCACTCCTCCATCCCACCGCCTCGTTTTTGCTCCTTTATTTCTCTTCCCCTCACTTGTTTTACTCTTTCCTTCCACTTCTCTCTCTCTCTCTCTCTCTCTCTCTTTTCCTGGTTGACCCTCTCTCCCTTTCTCAGCAAGTGTGTAAATGGACACCCCCACTGGGACCACAAGGAAAACGAGAGCAGGAAAAAAAAAAAAGAAAAAAGAAGCACGGATCAATTTGTCAGAGTGGGAGGAGGACAGAGGAGGATAACCTGTCTCAGGAAGAGAGATGTGGTCTAATGGCTGAGACATGCAGCCAAGCAGGACTCCCCCCTCCTCCTTCCTCCTAATTCGTTTTGACAAAGCGGTGCCCATCTGTGTGTCCCGACATCCAGTCGCCACAAATACGTTTGTATCTTCACAGCATGTTTTCTGCTGCCATCCAGACATTGTTTCATATTCAGATTTCACAGTCTTCATTGGGATCTAATCAGTGCATTTGTTTGTGGAAAATGTACTTTTTACACACTTTATGGCTGGTGGGTGTTTTACCCAAGGCCCTTGTTTTCCCCAGGCCTTGGCACTGAGGGTTCAAAGCCTTAGGGTGGCCTCCCACTACAGATTTTTGGCCTGACTGCCTTCCCGATTCCAAAAAATGAGGAAATCGGGTCTTATTTGTTACAATAGCAGTCTAAAGTCGTGTGTCCTATACAGGAGGCTACTGCAGACTACAAACAAATCTGAACGCAGCCCATGACACAAGAGCTTCTGGGCATGCGCACAACAGTACTCTGTACAGTCTGTGCACTAACGTCCGCGGTTATTACAAGACTTTTCCACAAAGCTAAGCTATATTTGTTCAAATGTCAAATCTGTCTTCTGCTGAAGAGCGCGACGTGCTTTTCATGGGATTTATGCTCTGGATTTATGTTGCAGAGGAGGTCCCTCATGTTGTACCTGCATGTCCACCGTCACCTATTTTTGCCACATAGATATCGTACACGTGCGTGATATCTATGCTTTTGTCAGAGCGATAAGCGGAGCGGCCCCACGGAGCCGTTTCTCGCACGGAGCCGTACTCTCCCCCGCTCCCACGCGCACAGCCACTGCAGCCCGAGCGCACGTGATCGCTGCCCGCTCCGCTCAATCTTCACCCCGCTCCAAATGAAATCGCTCACCGCTCACTCCAAAACAGAAAACAATCTGCATTTGTATTTTAATTTTAGCTGAAACTGTAGCCTGGCATCAAAATAACTGAGCAGCCAAATCCACATTCAAGCAGAAATGATTTATTTCAAGATGCACTAATGAAATAAAAAGCAAAGCCATCTGTAAAATTAAAGTAAAAGATGCATATTATCCCCTATCTGTACAAATTACATCCGATTATTCACGTATTGTGGATCATGATGTGTCCCGATGTCACACATTTTTAAACACGTTTAAGACGTTCCCGATTGCTCCCAGTGTTCTACAACGCTACTTTTATGACAGATTACAGCCATTTATTTCAAGCCCCGATGGGTATCCAATTTTTCTTTGCGCCAAAAACGTACACAATCGGGTGTCATACATTGGCAGTGGGAGGCCAGCTTTAGTCATCTCAATAAAATTCAAGGCATTTTCAAGGCATATGGAATTCTGCTATATTTAATACAATTTAGGTTGCTAAACAACCTACACAATACAGAATACGAAATTCTTGAACAAACTGTAGACATGGTTGTGGTTGATTTCGACAGAGAACTGACCCAATGTGATGCTACATTTTTTATAATTCTCAAGCCAGTCATAGGTTCTCACGGGTAAAATCTGGATCTGGGGTCGGAGTCAGCTGATTTCAGTTAGTGGACACACAAGACCGCTCACAATGGAGTTTTCCCATCCTCCACTGGGTGAAGGCGAAAGAAATACAAGAGGAACGCTTACATCCAGACCCCACTCTGCAGGGTGGAAAGAGGTTTGAAATGAAAGGAGGTGAGTTTGTTGGTGTTTGACTTACCTATTTGGCTTCTGCCTGCAGGCTTCACGTTCAAATCACTTGTCAACTCTGAAAAATAGAGAATATAATATTTTTATATTAAATACAATGAAATATTTACAGAAATGTTAAGGTGCCACGTTCTTATTGTCAGTTGCTGTTTTGCGTTGCTGGGTTAACGTGACAGATTGGTGACGCAGTTTCTGGCACATTTTCAGTGAGTTCATACATAATTTATGAGGCTAAATCTGAAATTTTACATCAAAGAAAGTGTGTCAGGCTTGGCTAATTAATGTCCTGCTACATCACTTCTTACGGTGAAGAAAAAATAACTTTTACTGTAACTTCAATAAGCATCATGAGCATCACTCACTGAAATCAGTGTTAAATTCAATAAAACTACTGGCTACAGATTTTGTTTCCAAAGGAATACAAATTAAACACAGTGACTATAAGCAGAACCTTATTCATTAAATGTGTGATGTATCTAAATTAATTATTTTGATGTTACTGTATTTGAGAACAAGTCAGCTATATTTTTAACGCTGGCGTACAGTTCAGAGTAATCAGTGTAATTTTGCATAAAAATGTGGCCATTACTGCTACTTTTTAACTGAATTCTTACAGAATTTGAGACCAAAATATACATTTTTATTGGGTTCTTCTGTTATGCACTTTGTTTTTACGGAATACTTGCTGATATGGATTGACTTTTGTCCTTTGCACTCTCAGATGAACTTTGCATCCCTTCAGTGTTACGCACACAGCAAGTTAATGAATTTGGTTAAATACACTAAAGAGACGTTGTTTCGGCCTGCGTCCATTTGTTGGTACATTAGTGGAATAAGTCAAAAACCGCTTTTATCACAAAACTTGGTGAAAAGGTTTAGACGTGTCACATTTACATTTTAGAACTGAATAAAGATGAGTTACTTTTTAAATTTACAAGAAACAGTGCTGTAAAATTAACACTTTTATTTTAAGAATCCGAGAATGTGGTCACTTCTGAAATTGGACTCAGATCATATCCGGAAGTGTGTAAACCTGTGACACAGTTCCAGAAATATTGTTCAAATTTCCAGACTTTGAAACCAGAAATTGTAACGCTTAAAGCTACAGTGTGTAGATTTTAGAGGCGTTTCTTAGCTGAAATGGAATATAGAGGGGAAGGGCCTTTATTGTCATTGTACATACATACAATGAAATAGCATTCATATCGATCTGTTCATTAGCGTATACTTATCTGCAACAACGAATCGATGAGCTTACAGTGATCCCTTCATATCTACATGGGAGCGAGCCCCCTCATGGAGGCCGCCATGTTAATACAGTAGCCCAAAAGAGACATACTGACTCCACCTTTCGCATTTTGCAACGTGGCTGGAAGACTGAAGAAAAAAAAGAAGTAGGAATGCAAGGGTGCTCCTCTATACACTGTCTGCTGGTTGCTCGTGCAGGCTAACAAGTTTGAGAACTCTCATTTTTGTGAAATGGAGGATCAAACATATTCCTCATCACAAGAAAAGGCAAAGGAGCATGAATCCCCGTCACAAAAGAAGCGAAAACGTGACGAGAAATAAAATCGTGACCGGGGACAGTATAATGCAATCTGATACCTCACCACTAGATGGCAATAAATCCTACACACTGTACCTTGGGGACGGGTCATTATTCCGAAGGTCCATTGGTCCGAAAATTAGGGTTAGGGTTGGGGGGAGGGGGTGGACTGGATCGTTATAACTAAGTTGTGGGTTTAAGGAGTAATTGAATTCTCTGGGATAGGGGTTCGAACAAAGATTGAATATGATGGGAGTGTGGGTGCCAAAATGTGAGTTGCCATGTAAGACAGTCACACTTCTGTTGAGATACACAAGGGTGTGTAGAGGTGTGAAAATTACAGTACATGTCAACTTGGTAAGTTTGAATTCGATTTTGCATTTTACTACGTCTGAACTGCATATAACCATTTTTAACAATTTTTGGACCAATGGGCCTTCGGAATATTGACTAGTCACCCTGTACCTTTAATTTAACCCTAAACCATTTAAGAGAAAGCCATTTGCAAGGTTGCTAGAATGCTGAAACATCATCTTTGCGCCTCGTTCCGAATCCAGAAGTGCACAGCACCCTTCGGGAAGCGGCAGTCAGTTTCAAAAGTGCAAAATCTTCCGAGTTTGTCCGCCTTCCCGTACTGAGTGAAGCATGCGCACGTGTAGCTGGTTAAGGCCAGTTTTTACGACTGCGCTGCTGAACATCTACGTCATTTCTGGCCATCGCGGTGAAAAGAATTATGGGTAAACAAATGATACAGAAGCTTTTACACGTGCTGATATGCATTCCCACCCACTCGTGACAGCGACTCGCCTCTGCTGCACATCGACAGAAGCTAATCGTTTGAATTTACTGCTGCGGTCAGATGACGGGCTTCAAGTACAACAAAATAACAGAGAAAACTGAGGCGCTCGATGTTTACACCATGAGATGCAATGTGGAACTATTAAAGCAAGCAGACATGCAACCATCGAAGTAAAAACCAGCCTTGAAGAGAGATCAAAAAAGAGAAGGATGGAGAGGGAAAGGGAGCGAAGGAAGGAAGGAAGCGAGGAGAGAGGTAGCTCTGGTAAATGTGAGGATCAGATTTACTGCCAGTAAATTATTGAGCTGTGGCTGTGAAATGTGGGAAACTCCTGTTCTTTTATCCTTATTCGCAACAGTCAGAAGAAAATTATTCATCCACAAAAAAGCTGCTCAAATAACTATTTTTAACCCCAAACATCTAAAGTATTAACATGCACGGATGCCGGTGCATTTGTTTGTTTGTTTCCACACAGACACAAATGATAATAGCTTTGTGAGGAGATGGATGGAGCCACGTGGAAAAGGATGAAATACTCTTTCATATATATTGTAATCAGATATGTGAACATGCAAGTGGAGTCTGTGATCCCCCCCATGCATCCAAATTTGTCAATCTAAAGAGATTCTAAATGCTACTGCGCTCACTTTTCTAAAAATCTACAGTTCTTGGAGGTCTTTTGAATCAAACAGTGAAGAAAGTTCAATTCTCGAGGGCAGAAATCAAGGATCGACATTATGACCACAAAAAGTTGCTCTGTGGCCACCAAATCTCTGCCACATGGCCTCCTGTGCAGCAAGATTTCACAAATGCCACATTACTAAAGTTACACAAACATCCTGATTCCTACAGTTCCACAAACACCCCCAATCCTTCACGGCGTTCAGTTCCAAATGCAAAGAACAGCAAACAGTACTGTACTCGTCGCTGGCTAGCTAGTAGCTACCGGCATGTCGCGGCTGTTCAAGTATGAGTTTGCCATGCCTACTCAAACTGCTAACATGACTACACAATTTAAACCAGAAACACAAAGGTGGGCTATGAAAAAACAAAAATTTAGGAGTGAATAGAAGGAGAATTACATCTCTGCTTTTTGCAGATGATGTGATTCTGTTGGCCTCATCAGGCAGTGACCTCCGATGTTCACTGAGCAGGTTTGGTGCCGAGTGTGAAGCGACTGGTATGAGGATCAGCACCTCCAAATCTGAGACCATGGTCCTCTGTCGGAAAAGGGTGGATTGTTCCCTCTGGGTCAGGGGAGAATTACTGCCCCAAGTGGAGGAGTTCAAGTATCTCAGGATCTTGTTCACAAGTGGAGGTATGATGGAGTGTCAGATCGATAGACGGATCGGTGCTGCATCTGAGGTCCTGTGGACGCTGTACCGGACCGTCGTGTTGAAGAAAGAGCTGAACCGGAAGGTGAGGCTCTCGATTTATCAGTTGATTTACGCTCCTATTCTCACCTATGGTCATGAGCTTTGGGTAATAACTGAAAGAACAAGATCACAGATACAGCGTCAGAAATGAGGTTCCTCCGTCGGGTTTCTGGGCTTACACTAAGAGACAGGATGGGAAGCTCAAATATCCGGGACGGACTCTGAGTAGAGCCACTGCTCCTCCACGTTGAAATGAGCCAACTAAAGTGGTTCGGGCATCTGGTGAGGATGCCACCTGGTCGTCTCGATAGAGAGGTCTTCCAGGCACGTCCACCTGGGGGTAGGCCCCTGGGAAGACCCAGGACATGCTGGAGGAATTACCTCTCCCAGCTGGCTTGGGAATGCTTAGTGTTCCCCCAGGAGGAGTTAGAGGGCCTAGCAGAGGATAGGGAAGTGTGGGCTGAGCTGCTTGGTCTACTTCCACCGTGACCCAGACCCAGAAAAGTGGCAGAAAATGAATGAATGAATGGAAACAGGAGTTTAAGTGGCCGGAATATGACGCGTCCAAAGACAAAATGCTCTGCAGTATGTGCTGACAGTTTCCTCAACTTGCCAGCAACTAGCCAGCAAAGGCCTCAGAGATGACATGGCCCCCTTCCTCACCTGACTTAAACCCTATTGTGAACTTGTGGGCCCTTCTTAGACGTGAGATTTACAGTGAGGGAACACAATCCACCTGTTTGAACAGCAATTGTGGAGGCTGTGGTTGCTGCTGCACCAAAAGTTGATCGTCAACAGATAAAGAGACTGACAGACTCCACGGATGGAAGGCTCATGGCAGTTATTGAAAAGAAGGGCGGCTATATCGGTCACTGAATATTTTTGAAATGTCAAAAGTGTTTATTTGTTAATTTTGAGTTGTTTGAGGTTTATTAACATTTTGGATTGACTGAGCGCACTGTATCTGTTCAACAATAAAATTACTGTAATCCTCAGGAATACAACTTGCCTAATAATTGTGCACGCAGTGTAAAATAGCTTTTTCTGAATTGTTTTTAAATATGTTTACATTTGGGCCACCAAAAATGTGCTCTGGCCACTAAATTTTGGGGTTTGGCGGCCCGTGGGGCCAGTGCTTAAAAACCTTAGAGTCTATCCCTGGAAAGTATCGCTGACGTCTAATGCAGGCGTATTTAAAACTATGGTCGGTGAAATGTCCATCTTCAGCATATGTGAGCTAACATCTATAGCGCTAGCATGGCGTTTGACGCTATAATCTAGTACCTGTGTCTATACCAGTAGGTGGCACGCTGTCTTTCTCCCACAGTACAAAATCCTGCAGCCGAGACGAATTAATGGCTCTAAATTGCTCATTAATGCTGTCTGACTGTAAGTGTTAGCCCTCTGTTGGATTCGGGACATATCCAGGATGTTACCCCGCCTTCCCCAATGGATGCTGGGATTGCCTCCAACCGGCTGTGACTCAAACAGGATAAGTGGAAGCACATCTAATCGATTTATGAGCGATTTATTCATGTTTTCAATAGATAAGCAGCACAGGCGGATTCCACCAGAGCTCTGCTGACATTTAAGGGTTAAAAAAAAAATGAAACCACAATCAGGCAATAAAAAAATGAAGCAGTCAGCAACATCTAACACTTTGTAGTTGAGACTTATCTCCTTCAGCCACGCTGAGCATTCAGGTGTGTGTTTCACAGCTGCAAAGACACATTCAAAGCCGCACACATTTATCACCATGACGTCACGCACATTAAACACATTATGACAGAGAAAAATCCCTCTTTTGGGGAAGGCAAAGGAGACACAAGCGTAAGCAGCTTTACGCTGATGAGGAGAGGCAGCGTTCAGAAAATGAAAAGAGGTCAACACGCCACAAAGACAGCACGACCTCGCGGCGTCCTTCCAGGCTTCACATTAGCAAGCTGGCAGCAAACACGGACAACACCTGCAAGGTGCATCAGTTTTGACACCCGCGCTCCTTTAAGCATCCATTCCATGCGGCTCAGAAAATAACTGTTGTCATGATGTTTGTACAAAAGAAAGCAGATGACAGGAAAACAAAAATATCCACATCAGCATTCAGGTTGTAATGACAAAAAAATGCACCAATGTTGGTAAATGCAAGATAGTCAAAATCATTGACTATTCAGCCAATCAGACGAGTTAAATACTTCAATCTGAAGCAGTAAGATCAATGCAATAAAAATACAGGCTTGGAGTGCAAAGGGAGCATTTGACCATAGGCGGCTCTAGGGTGTGTTAAAGGGGCTCAAGCCCCCTCACCCGCCAAAACCGTCAGTAGCCTCACCACAACCACACCAGAAAAACTGATATTTGCCATTCAACAGCCTACATTTCCAGCCTATTTTTTTGCATTCACTGACTAATCTAGTCCTATAGCGCCCCCACCTTCCAAAACACCCATGACATATTGTTCATGCACTGCACTAGCATCAACTCAGCGAGTTCACGCCCCTCAAAATACACAAGACACATTTTTGTCATTCTTCACTTTGCCTTGGTATGCTAACGTGATTTAAAAATTGATCATTATCTTGTCAAACAAATGTGTGCAGGAAGTAGAACCTGGTGAAAATGAGAAACAGGAGGATAGCAATCCAACAGAAAGCGGGAAGGAGAAATAGCCCCACTTACATGAGAGCAGTCTTTATCCTCACTGTGCTATTTATCATTAGGTGTGTAATTTTCTATTGTTCTGCCTGTAAATTTGAACAATTTTTCCAAATTTACATTCTATCCGGTCAGAAGGGTGATTGTTATATTTTAAACAACAGTTGCTGTCGCTACGCCTATTTATTGTGTATTGCATGTGTGAATTAACATCACGTAGGCAGTATGCACTTGACATTTACAAATGAGTTTGCAC
>OMMV01087583.1:0-11103 GCA_900302635.1 Chatrabus melanurus
TATAGACTGAACTGTACAGTGAACATTCAGGGCATTCAGACTGAAACATGCAGACAGTCAGTGTTATCACTCCTAACCTAAAATATGTAAATTCTACATTTCTTCATGTAAGTATCCCCCTAGAGAACAGTCATGCCTTTTGCACAGCGGAACCTTGTGCCATATCAAGTAAAAATGCTGCAAATTAATGTCAGATGCGCTTAAATTCACACTTGGCGTTCTCTCTTTATATCACTTGCCGAACAGCATTTTTGTGTGTGTGTGTGTGTGTGTGTGTGTGTGTGTGTGTGTGCTAATGGTTTAGAGATACACAAGTAAATGTCTGACGCACAGGCATCAAAAAAAAAAAAAGAGAAATTAATTACTAACAAATTAAAGCGTTTAATAGGACATCTTAGCCGGTTTCATTTTTCCTTAGCTGGGGCGTCTTTTCATAAGTCCACATTTTATCCAGCATATAATTTTTCCTCATTTACCATCGAGTCCATGAGTGCTTCCCTTTTGTTGAAAATTAATTACTTGAGCTGATTTAATATGGAGCTAGTGAAGAAGACAAAGAGCAGAGGTTTTCCACTCGCTCTGTTTTTGACACTTGATACGAGTCTGTGAATTACCACAAAAAAATGCAGAGAAAGGAAACATTGTAATTTAAAGTGATTATCCCATTGATGATTTAATTACATCATAACAGTGTAATTTTTATTTCTTGGCATATTGATGGCCCGTTTAGAAATCCTATTGATTTTGCTCTGCATTTGTCTTTTACCAGCTAACTCTGCTTTTGCTTGTCTATTTAGCTACATAATAGCAGGTTAAAGGGTCGCGACTTTTAAACCTCAGGCTATTAGGATTGGCCCTATAAACACCCTTATGCACTTACACACAATCACACAAACGCTGATTGAATCCGAGTGCCCTGCCTGGTTTTTATGGGAGTGTGGGCCAACTTTATCATTTCCCTGTTCAATAATCCATCAACATTTACATTCCATTAATCATCCTGCTGTCTGAGTTGGAGAAGTGCTCCAGGAAGGGCCCCCTGGGCAGAGGATGGCCCTCCCTCATTAGCCATAACACACACACACACAAAGATGTTCACGTGACTTACAGCTCGAGACCTCAACATCTCGATCGATGTGCTAAAATGCTCCAAATCACGTCCAATAGTGTATTTGTAAGCAACAGCAACGTGTACGTGAGCATGCAACATTCCGTTTGTGAATGCAGAGACACAGATTCAGAGAGGGAAAGGAAGGTAATGGAACATAAGAAAGTGGTGAAAACTGTCAAAGAGGAAAAAAAATACACAGCTGCGCCTTTTCAATAATGGTGCTTTTTCCATTGCAGCCATTATATCCTGAGTATTAAAGTACCTTGCTTCTATTTGTTGGTCTCAAAAACCCCTTTGTTCCTATTTACCGTTTTCACCAGGCTAAAAACACCATGAACCTCATGGAAATTTGAACCATTGATGCATGAGGGATATACACAGCCTGCAGGAGTCCATTTACCCCCTCCCTGCTCTCAATCATCAGTAACATCAGTAACACCATTTCAGGTTTGTGATTGTCCTGGAACAAGACTGAAATCCAGACTTCCTGGACTCGGCCATCAAAATAATGACATGAAAGTGTAGAACTTGTTGAGAGATTCACTTATGTTGACAACAATGTTCATGCCTCTGGGTCATCTGCCTTTGAGATGGAGAGACACTTGGGAAGAGCTTATGCAGTCAAGGGCTCGCTGGACAGAGGAGAATGAAGGTCCAAGTCTTTAGGGTCCTCTTACTGTATGGTTGTGAGACTTGGATGCTAACCATTGACCTAAGGCGACAACTGGAAGCCTTTGGTACCAGGTCTCTTTGGAGGATCCTTGGGTACCGCTGGAATGACTGTGTCAAATGAGTGCTTACTTTGGGAGACTCAGATGAGGAATATCATTTGCACTGCGAGGGAATGTCGGCAACAACATTTTGGTCTTGTGGCACATTTCTCTGGGCATGCAGGTGCTTCAGTGTTGAGGATCCCAGCAGCTGGAGAAGGCCAAGGGGATGCCCAAGTTTCATCTGTCTGTGGCAGATAGATGGTTACTATCGAGAGGTGGGGCTGGATTGGTTGACTGTCTGGATGGTTGCCATCCAGACAGTGGATTCAGCAACAGCGGATTCACCAACGTCCAGACAGTGAAGACATTACCTGATTTCTGGACAGCCAAAAACAATTTCCTCAGGTGCACTTTTACATATTTCTGTTTCTGTTTAGGCACATTCTAATAAAATAGCAGTTTGATTAGTGGAAACAAAAATATGTCGCCAATTAAGTGAATAATTGGGGGGGAGTGTATAATATGATGATCATACTTATAATTATAACTAAATTTATTTCTTTGGAGTTGGTATTTATGGCATCTACTGCAGAAGGACCCCTCTTGTACTTCACTTCCTTGTTTTTTCCTTTTATTGCTTGGGTGGAGTTTATTTTCTGATCTGATCAGAGGTCATGGAGGCAGAGGGCATCGTAGGATGTCAGGATGGTAAAACCCAGTGATGCACTTCTGTGATTTTTGGTGAAATAATGCTTACTTGAATTCCGTAACCCGTGTCTGCAGCAGGGCCGCTTTCTGACATCTGTACCACATGTGTGCGCGCACACAGAGAGAGAGAGAGCCTGGAGGCCTGTGAAATCGGCTCGTCATAGGCTGCTACAGCGTAGCAGTAGGGGGTGCTAGTGAGCTGGTGAGGCGTAATGTAACCCCTGCTGTGCTCTGCATGAGGCTTAGAGGTTTTATTCTTCTCAGAGTGTAGCATAGGAAACCATCAGTCAACAGTTTACTATTTCACACTATAACATTCCTATGTGATTAATTTGCTGCTTTAAAGTACACGAAGGCGACACAGTTTAAAGTTTGTAATGTGTGACAAGCGCATATTCAACACGGTGCAAAACATAAACGACACATCATAAATGCATGACTTTTGCTGTCAGCAGCGACGCCCCACTGATGACAGTGTGTGGCATGTCAACACATGCAAAACCTTAAGATGTTCGCAGGGACGCCATTCAGGTTAAAATGCAATAGGGCCGCAAACGGCTTCTTTTCCCCTCTGAAGCTTGAAGCCGGCCACTCGCTACACGATGATGCGATACGAATGTGCGTTTTGCCGCAATTGCACAGAAATGCAATTCCTATGAATGTGCGTCTTGGTGAGATGAGACCTCAATGCAGCAGTTCGAGCCCGTTCAAAACTTCTGCCGTGCAACTGGTTGGGTATTTTCTCCATTACGTCATAACATGCACCGCGTGGCGTTACACAGATGTTATTGCAACCAGTGACATACAGTGGCGCATGGGCACACGCGTGCGCACAGCAGAGCTCTGCATCAGCCACAGATGGGAAAACCTGCACAGTGTGCACCTCCTGCTCGTCATTCGCTGCACGGATACAGGCGCACACCGTAATGTGTGCGCTGTGTTCTGCGTTTCTTCTGAAGTGGATTTCTGCATTGCGAAACAATGGTGAAACAGCGCCCCCATCAGCAACTCAACTCTGTTGAGGACAGACAATGAAATGTATTGACAGTATACAAATACAGCAGTTTATGAATACGAGGTACACAATAGGTTGCATGATATAGAAATATTCTGCTAAGCACAAAAACGCGCGCCGTACATCAAAAGGGATGCCGACACGGAGACTGCCAATCCAAGTGACGGCAGCGTATGTTGGGTCTTCACACTCGAAAAAAGAATCTAAGATGGCCAAATACGCTCCGCCACAGCTGTATTTCTGCATAAATCTAATATGTTTGGCATGTTTTCTCTTAGATTTTGTAAAAGGTAGCAAGAAATAAACACTTTTAAATCTAAAAACCCTGTTTTTGTAAACAGATAATACCCCTGAGGTGACTTACAAGCCATCTTACAAGGCGTCAGCAAGCTAACTAGCGATACAGAAGCGTCACTGTGACACACGTTGTACTGAAACAATTTCATTGAATTTATTCTGCCACGCGCAAAAACGTCTGGGCGCCGTAGAGCAAAGGGATGGCGACGCTTACGCTGCACTTAAAAGTTGAACGTTGCTCACTGCAGATAATGTGCAACATGAAACACTTTAAGGACGTCAAATCATTTAGCTTTAAATCTTACAGTTTCACATTGGTACATTTTAAGTGCAGATGCTGCTTTTTAAGACGAGCATTAGTATTAGCATGAGTCACATCCATGAAGCCAATTAACATCTGAAAAATCATGGTCTTTTATACATCTTTTTAACAAAAAATCTGTTGACTCCACTTGATTCAGTCTCTCTCTTCCTTATATATATATATTCTGCAACAGAATACTGTTTTATGTGTGGCATAAAACATTGGTTCATTCATTCCTACAGTAACAACAACATTTTTAGCAAAAAAATTCTTGCATTGAAATATTTTATCACGTAAAAGACTTGCACCTTTTTTATGATATATCTAATGAATGATTTATACAATTCAAATCACAAACAACAGTCACCAAAGGAAAAAAGATATATATATATATATATATATCCCCATTATAGCCCAAAGAATCAGCTATGCTAGCCGGGTACCGACTAGTTAATTCTAATGTTCCAGTTTAATAATGCATGACCAAAATAATACAGGAAATTTGAAGGTGTGAAGCAAATTCCAAAATCACCTCCATCAACAGGGCGGTATAACGTTTAAATACACCAAGATCTGTTTTACTGACTGCGAATTGGCACAGTCCGTAACGTTGTTGTCTTATTAGACACTGCAACAATTTAGGTGAGATTTACAAATAATTTCCATCATAACTAACAGGAGACAGTAGCTCCCTCTGAGGTGCTGCTAATCACCTTATTCACAAACCTTCAGCGTGCAGAGAGGTGCTATAACGATGTTCCAACTCCAGCATGTTCACATGTGGAGCACAATAATGAGCTACAGCGACGCCAACACTGGTGCTGAAGCCTGGCCTTGTCATTTACATGCATATTAATATTCATAGTGTGCTGTGCATTGTCATTTACAGTGTATTATGGGAAAGTTAAGGGCAAGATCTACATAGAAATTGTGAGGAGGTGTGCGCGCATTGGACGACTGTATGGACAAAGCGCACTGAGGCACTAGCACAGCTTTCCAAAGTCCCTGCTCGACTACGCTGTCACAGAGTTTTATGGCTTTCTCCCACTTGAATGAATAATATATGAAATTACAACCGGCGTGTAGGTTTAAACCATCATTTGACAAAAGGCCATGACCTGGTGAGTAAATGTAACCTTCATTTCCCTGTTTTCCTCGTGCATAAACAAGGTCGCCATCGCTGCCTCATAATTGATGTCACACCAAAATCATGTTTTGTTTGCCAAATACTTCCTTGCAAAATATTTGTGCAGTGTTAAATTAACACCGTTTTGAGTAGGACCAAGTACATTCAGGTCACAGTGTTAAATCAATTGAATTAGTGTTAAATCAATTCTATTAGTCCAGGGTGTATTTGGTCTAATTATTGTTAATTTCACACTGCAAAATTTACTGTGTACTAATAAAAGAACATCAATTACCAATGAATTCCAAGGTTGTAATATCTCGTAAATTGTTAACCAGTACAACAATGAAGGTCAGATGGTTCAGATGGTTTCACATGTCGATATTTCTAAGCAGATTTATGGGTTAGCTACAATATTTACAACAGCAGCTACATTTAATACAACATACTTTGCTCCTTTGTGCTCCTGGACTCAGCCTTTGTATTTTTGGACTCATTTTTGGACTCAGCATGTCACGGTAATAAATATCTTGATTTATACATCAGTGCTTCCTCGTGCCTTTGTGTGCCTGCGTCTGGGTTCAGCTCTGCAACTATGTGACATAGGCTACTAAGTGGATAAACAGTCAGTGAATGATGGATCGATAATCTGGATTTTGTGGCAGAAATAAATCCTTCCATATATAATTAAAAATTAGTCGATTACAAAGGGCTTGACACAAGAGCCTTGGAAAACATTTATGCACGTGAAATTTAAGACATTTTGCACATTAACGCCAATACCAGCTGTCACTCAACGTGTCGTACTTATTTTAATCAAGAACATTTTAGTCAATTAGCAAATGCACCTTCCCTTATTTCCTGCACTGGCTGAATTTGTCCCACCACCTAAACCTGCAGGCTTGTTCGACAAAAGGCTTGGCAACAAGACCAACGTCCTAATTAAATAATTTCTTATATTTGCAGGCCACAATACGGGAAAAGTAATTAATTTTTTTGCTCAAGTGCAATTCATTACCAAAGGCGATACCGAGTTTATTAAATGTGTCACAAATTAGTTAATTATATTTGCTGGAAGTTAGGAAATTGAAACTTCATAATTATACCTAATGGAGATATTTTCATATTCTGAGATTAAAAAAGGTCATTTATACATACTGAAGACTTATTATCTTGGAAACCACTTTCCTTAAATTAGGAATAAAGTGTGAAGTCACTCCACAGTCACATCACGCACCCATTATGAGACGCAACCTGAACAGGAATTTTGCAAGTCACTCTTGTTGAACCTTAAACCCCAGTAATTAAAAGAACACCTGCTGTATTCTAGTCAAAGAATCTGATGGCTGCCTTCCCTGCTTGTAACCTCCACAGGGCCATGCTTCTGTTTTTTTTAAATTTGCTACTGAATCCACACTTAAAATTATACTATTGTGATCCACAAGATAATTCATTCTATTAATATAATGTAATCATATCACACATTTTCATTTAATTGTGCTAACGCAGTCTTTATTGGCTGTGTTGTTTGCATAAATCATACATTTTTGATGAAAACTTTTGCAAATATAACTAATTTTGATATAAAAAAAATTAACTTTATAAAATTAGTCTCATTGTTGACACTATATTTTAATTATAACAATGCTGTAATAAAAGTTTTAGGTCTGTTCAACTTAACGCAGTCATACTTTGCAAAACAGCTTTTATCTTTCATTTACAATTAAATATTGTTGGAATTTGCAAATAAACATCCTAAATGTCCCACAAATCAACATGCAAGTGCAAACACCGACGCTGAAGGGGTGCATCCCAAATAAACCTCTTTGTTAGGTTTGTAACAAGCTGCACATTTCTTTCAATCAAAAGGAGCTGCTACTCACCACAACTCCTCCCAAAAAAACCATGTGGGTGTGTCACACGGCGAAAGCAGGAGTCCAAATATGTGACAGAAGTCCAAAACGAGATATGTAAGACCAATGTTTTGCTTACAGTAGGGGAGTTTCCACATGCGTACAGTATAACTGCAGCAGAGGGACGCCATCTCCATCACAGACAAATGTTTGACACCGATGAAGACAACAGCTCCACCTTCTACCTTAAAGGTAATGTCTGATGGACTCATTAAGCCCCCGAGTATTGGCTTCATCAAAATCACTACTTATTAATGATATGGTGCTAGGGCAGGCGTTAGATATGCGTGGATTATGTGAAACGTGTCTGACGCCAAATGCGTGGGTGGCCAAGCGGTTAGTGCGACCGCTTTCAATGCAGAAGGTTCCCGGTTCAAACCCCACCCCGGCCCATTCTCCATGCAATGTGGAGTTGCGTCAGGAAGGGCACCCGGCGTAAAACTTGTGCCAAATCTACATGCAGATCCATGTGGGATCTGCTGGGGAGACCCCGAGTTGAAATTGGGAGAAGCCGATAGTAGATTTTTTTGGGTGCGGTGAAAAACTGGATGTCAGCTAACTTCCTGCTGTTGAATGAATACAAGATTGAGATGATAGTCACTGGCCCTTGAGAGCACATATCAGCATCAACTGACGTTATCACTGGATGCTTGTGTGATTCATTGTGAAAAGGTTAAAAACCTTGGTGTCATCTTTGTCTTTTCATTTGCATATCAGAGAGATTACCAAGACTGCCTTTTTTTTTCACTTGTGGAACAATGCAAATCTTCGACCTATCTTATCCTTGCCTGATGCAGAGACTCATCCTTTTCCTTGATCCAGAATGGATTATTGTAATGTTCTATTTTCTGCACCGCCATGCACTATGACAAAAGTCCTCGAGGAAGTTTGATCACATCATCCCATTAATAGCTTTGCTGCACAAGCTTCCTGATCATGTAAGAGCACATTTCAAGGTTTTGTTGCCAACATATAAAAGACTGAATGGAAGTGCGCCCTGCAATCGAGCAGAGCTCAAGAAGCCCAATGCACTTGCTGTGCTCTGCATTCTCAAGATGCTGGTTTACTCAGTGTCCCAAAGGTGACAAAGGAAGGTTAGGTTATAGGGCTTTCTCTTATTGTGTCCCATTTCTGTGCAAAAAGCTGCCTGGTGAGATCCAGACAGTCAAGTTCTGTCAAGTGTTTTGAAACTAGCCTTGAAACACTCATTCCCTAATGGCATCACTGTGTGATTTTATTTGTGATTTTATAAATACAAGCAAGTGACAAGCATGCTGTATTGGGTAGATGTCAGGTGAGTGACTTGTCCATTGAAAAATATTCCAAATATTCGTTGTCTTGAGAAGCTCTTGGGTTACTTTGGAAGTATGTTTTGGGTCATTATCCATCTGCACTGTGAAGCACCACCGTCATTTCAGTTTGGCAAAATTTTAAAAATTGTGTCACTGTACAAATCCATATGCACTTGACTACAGCAATGCGTTTCCTACTTCATTTTGCCACTAATGGATATGGATGGTATTTTTGAGCATCTTTGTCAATACACAGGGGTTTTTTTATATTCAATGTATGTAGGTAGAAGTGTGAGAGGAAGTGTTGTGAATATTAATAAACTAGACAGAAAGCAACTTTCTGCCAATAATGGTCCGCGCATCTCTTCAGCATCTAGCAGGAAAAAAAAAAAGTCACACTGCTATGTTGAGATGGGATGAAGATATATTCAAATTCATGTTTTTCAAGCAGCTGTCAGCAAACATAACATTTTGTGTTCTGGAACTTTAATATGCTTGTAAATTACCAGCTTGGAATTTACAATTTGAGCGATGCACTTTATGTGCATATCGAGAATCAAAATCATCATTAATTCATAATCTGCACCGACATCATTAGCATCGTTGTGCGCATTATCATCATGTAGAAAAGTCATCAGCATCCTCCTCTCCCTATAAAAGGTGGATTAAAGGAGGTATGATGTAAAGAAAAAACAAAAACGTGTACCCATCTTTACTATCAGCCATCTCTCAGAAGCTTTTTACTCTCTCCGGTAATCAGGCAGCACACCTCTCATTTCAATACAGGGCTGAGTGCGCCGAGTGAACGCCGCAATCTTGTCCTTGTAATGAAAACGTATATTCCTGCTCTCCTTCCTGAAAGGAGGCCCCATTAGAAGACAGGCTCATTGATTGAAATGCTTTTAAACGTGCACGTGTCCATTATTGTGGGAGGGGAGGCTTTTTGAGAGGCACAAGACAATAGTAGCATATATAACCCATTGAGGATAAAAGCAGGTGCGAGTTGTCAGTTAGAATTTTTATTTAAACCCACAAACCCAATGGATATATATTCACGTTTCAACCAAATTAACACTGTATTCTGAAACTCAAATCCCTGTCCACGTCCAATCAGTGAGGTAAGCATTTTATTTACTAATGGACGCACGTTTAATGAGACTGCTCATACGACGTGAAACAAACTCCGCTTGATAAACACTTAATTACACATCCGGAGACAAAGAAAGCAAGCACGAATCACACTGACCCGACGTCCTAAAGGGCATTACAAAAACACACCGAAATCCAATTTAATGGGTTTATAAAGAGCACGGGTGTATGATGAGAAGCCTTCCACTCTGTGGCCCAGCTGAGCCAAGATAATACATATCCCGGTGCCCCCCCCCGCCACCAGTCACCTGCCTGTGATGATGGTCACCAGCTAAAGGCTGAGGTCACGTCCTTGGATTTAAAGGGATAACACACGTATGCAAACATTTCGGCTCAGGTGGCTTCTGCTTTAATGAAGGCAGAGAAATTGATTCAACTGGCTTCGCTCCTAAAGCACCACTAAGAATTCAAAATAGCAAAAAAATCTCAGGGTGATCCTTTGATCCCACACTGTCCTTTGATCTGCACATTAGAGAAATTACAAAGAATGCTTTCTTTCATCGGCATAATATCGTGAAGATTCAACCTTTTCCGTTTAAGGCGGATGCAGAAACATTGATTCGTGCCTTTGTGTCAGCTAGAATTGAGTACTGGAATTTCTTATTGTCTGGTTTGCCACAGACGGGCATCAAAGGTCTCTGAATGGTTCAAAATGCTTCAGCTGCAGTTCTAACCAGGACAAGAACGATTGATTATATGACCCCGATTTTGGCCTCCCTTCACTGGCTTTCTTATTTGTTATGGTTTTGTTATTAACATACAAAATCCTACATGGACTAGCGCTTCCCTACCTGGCAGATCTAACCCAACCTTATGTACCGGCCCGTGCTCTGCATTCTCGTCATGCAGGATTACTGCGTGTTCCAAAGGTAAAGAAGAAGTCAGCAGGCCACAGAAGCTTTTTCTTATCGTGCACCTTTTCTGTGGAATAGTCTGCCCACTGAGATAAAACAGTCCGATTCTCTGGTGTTATTCAAATCCAGATTAAAGACTCATCTATTCTATCATTTATATAGCCTTGGCTGTATTGAATCATTCTTTCCCACTAACTTTAATTAGTGCTATTACTGGTGGAGTAAGACTCAGAATTCTGGGGAATGTTCAGTGAAGCGTAGGACTATGTTGCCTGCGAACACGTTAGCATTTTGTCTGTTATGAGATGTGTTATTGGGTGTTGTTCGTTCGTTCCAGCTGATCGGTTTCTACTTGTTCTCTGCCTGAGGTCATGCTGAGGACGAGGTTAATGGACAACAGTGACCTGGCTGAGAGGAGCGGTCATCATGGATCCTTCTGTTCGTCAGCTGTTCCGTCTGGTCCTACGGGGTCCTTCCATGTCTGTGGCATGTGGCATCTTCACAGGGAGCTGTGAAGATCTGAGGTGTGCTGGTGACATCAGGAAGACTCTTGAGGACAACTACTAGAGACCTAATAGTGACTGGAGTTCCTACTGTGACTGTGCTGCACTGGAAATCTTG
>OMMV01087712.1:2801-17828 GCA_900302635.1 Chatrabus melanurus
GTTCAATGTTTCACTGGGGACAAAAACAATTTTAATCGGTCCAGTATTTAATTTGAATGTTAAAACCTTCATGGACTAAACAACTTTATAATGTAGCCATACTGTGCAAGCTAAGAACATCATAGTAGAAGTTTCTTGTCGCCACTGAAGAGGATAAAATGTCATTAGATGTGTCGGGCAGCATGGAGCAGATACAGGTGTGCATATTTCCCTCAATAAATGTAAAGAAGAATTTTTTTAAATGACTGATTAGAAAGGCAGCTACTTAAAAATTCAATTCAATTCAATTTATTTATACAGCGCCAAATCGCAACATAGGTCGCCCCAAGGTGCAACACAAGAGTAAGTAAGGTCTAACCTTACCCATCCCCTGAGCAAGCACATTGGTAACAGTGGTCAGGAAAAACTCCCGCAGGCATTTTTGTTTATAGGAAGAAACCTCAAGCAGACCAGACTCAGTGGGGTGACCATCTGCTTTGGCCATACTACCAATAACAAAATAATAAATAAAATAAAAGCACAACAAAGAATTATCAAATATGCAGAGACAGAATTGTTGCAGTTAAGCAACCATATACATACAGAGTCCAGTGGTCACAATGACCAATGGCTCAAAAGACAGCCAAGAGGTGGTGAAGAGCAAAGTCCCGGTGAACTGGAAAACAATTTTCAAATCAGTATTTGCACTGATTCCAGATCAGTCATCAAAGTGTACATTCCCTAGTTTTCATACATATGATGGTCTCTTACCTTAGCATTCCTCGGCAGTGGTGCTGCAACTGTCCAGTAAGTCCACACAAGTCAATTGTTGACGAATGACTCTTTCTTGTTGTTTACCAATGAAGTAACTAAGTCTAATCTATGCTAAGCTGACAAAGTCATGGCCAAATATTTAAATAATTTTGAATAATTAAATAATGTACAGATAAGCCATTCAAATTTGATGGCTGTCCATATTTGTTTGAACTGGAATATGCTGACTAAAAGCTGCACAAGCACACTGTTGTCTTCCTGCAACAAGATTTCAGTCCATGCCTACCGTACGTATTGGTATAATACACACCTTTTCCCCTCATTTTATAATCCTGAATATTAAGGTGCATATTATGCCCAAGAACTAAATACAAAGGAAAGAGGCAATGATTAATATAAACCAGACATATATTTTCCCATTAGTTCATTGCCTATAGATAGGCTTTCGTATTATATACCACTGCATATTATATATGAACACGTGATAGCGTGCTTTCACGAGATTTCAGGATGAGATTACTGTATAACGTTGCACTATATAGTGCCCTACTACCACCACCAATGTGTTGGCTTTCTCTTCTATTCCAAACTTCCAACTCATTATTGGACAGAACTCAGACATCTGCAACAAGATACAGCATCAAGTCATTCATTTTCTATACCCGTTTATTCCCATTAAGGGTCACAGGGGGGCTGGAGCCTATCTCAGCAGTCACTGGGCGAGAGGCGGGGTACACCCTGGACAGGCCTCCAGTCCATCGCAGGGCCACATATAGACAGAAACACATTCACACTCACACCTACGGTCAATTTAGAGTCACCAATTCACCTAACCTGCAAGCCTTTGGAAGTGGGAGGAAGCCGGAGCACCCAGAGGGAACCCACGCAAACACGGGGAGAACATGCAAACTCCACACAGAAAGGACCAGGTCGGAAGTGAACCTGGGACCTCGCTGTGAGGCAACGGTGCTATTCACTAAGCCACTGTGCTGCCAGCATCAAGTCATCTTTCATATATTATTATCAGCATTAACACTTCAAAGTACTGTTGCTCAAATATTGATGCGAGATAAAACCTCACCTCTCCCTTCATGTCAATAATTGGGTTGTCGTAGGCATTACCTAATGAAACACACAGACATGCAGAGAGGCTCACACACCCTATATGTCAATAACAATACACTTATTAACAGGACTGCTTACTTAAACATGCAACCATACTCACCAACAGCTGAATTATCCTATAAATGTAATTTTATAATTGATGAGCATTAAAAAACTGATGACCACATAGTAATGCCAAAGTGCTCAAATTTTTAAAACACATCTCTCTTTGAATTCATCTGCACCCCACTTATACCATTTTTGGTAACTGGATTGTAATTGGATAGTAAAAGTATAGGTGTAAATGTAAACAGTGTTGCAGTCAAGGCCCAAACCCTCAAGGCCAAGGCTCAGGCCACGGATTTGACACCCAAGGCCCAGGCCAAAGCCTTGACACCCAAGGACAAGTCGTAAATAAAGAAAAAATAAATGAAAATGGATTACCGGTATACAAAGATGGACGTTCACACAAAAAAAGACAAAGAACTCGGACTTATTGCCAAAAGGTGTATATTATGAAAGTAATTTTAAGAACAGCAGTTGTTTCCAGTAAAAGTAACATTCCATATTGTACAAGGTTGTTCAGGTACCTAAATTGTATTTAAAAACAGTAAAATTCCACATGCTTTGAAAATGTCTTGTATTTTCTTGAGATGACCGAGGTTTTGAATCCTCAAGGCCAAGGTCAAGGCATCCAACAGCAAGTCCAAGGTCTTGACCTTGGCCTGGAAAAAAATGGGCCTCCTGGCAATGGACGCTGGCACTACAACACTGAATGCACCCAAAACGCATTTAGGATGGATTATGATCCTATCTGCCAAACCACCTCCAGAGGTGGACAGGGCAGCATTGTGACCAATGAACAGTAGTGTCAAAAGAAATTTCCAATCCACATATAAAAACCAAATGGTCACTTGCATTGGGAGGGAATATCAGCTATGACACTTTGGCCATGTGGCGTCTTTCTCTGAACCAACACGTTGGTGCCTCAGTGTTGAGGACCCCAGCGGCCGGAGAAGGCCAAAGGGATGCCCATGTTTCACTTGGCTGTGGCAGACGGAAGGTTACTTTCGAGAGGTGGGGATGGTTCGGTCGCCTGCCTGGGTGGTTGCTATCCAGAACCCAGGACTGTACAACACCAGATCATGCTCCAAGACTTGACTCAACTGCAACATGACCCTCTTCTCCAACTGTGTGGCTGACTGCAGTCTTCCACATATAAAATCAATATAATTTGGTGGCTGTTATGAAGGTGTGAGAAGGTCCTGATCCCCTCCCATCAGTCTTTACCGCATTATTGTATCCAGATCGTCCTCTGGACCACAGCTGAAGCAGCTGCGTAAATCAGGATTCTCCTCTGCCTTCGTCCATGTCATTCCAGTTGTTGAAGATGGGTTCTTACCCAGCTTTAAAGAGCGAAAAAAACAATAGCACAGATACCACCCACCCCACCCTTTTTGACCTATGTTATACATGCCATAATCGGATTTCAACGAGGTCACTGGAGATCCATGTTAATGGCAGATGTAAATGTAATCAGGTCAGAATCATATCGAGATACAATCTGGATGAGATACATATTTTAATGCCAGGTGTACATGGGGGCCTGGATGTGGGAGATGAATTTAAATCAGTATTTGCAATGTCTTGTACATTATCTTTGTTTCTTTCATTGTGCTCATGGATAGCACAATGGCCATTCACAGTGCTTTGACAGACACATATTGATGGAGAGAGCTGCATCCTTGAGCTTCAGGTTGTGCAAAAAGTCAAGGACAAAAGCGCTTCCACTCCGCTCTCCACCCATCACTGTCTTTCTGTCGCTGTATATTCAGAACTGTGACTGTACACATCAACGATTTCTGTCCTGTTCTTCTGCCACCCCCACACAGCTTTTCACTCTCTTCGAGGTTTCTTACATGCACACTTTGCAGTGACAACTTGTTTAATACCTTCACATTTGAGCTCCCGGTGACAATATTATTTTTCACCAAACACCTTAACATAAATACCATCGCCTACCTCCAGAAAAAATGAAAATCACGGCAAAAACCACATCCCTGTGGAACACACTCACATGGCTGAAAGGGAGAGAGGGATAATATAGACTGCAGTAATTACCTCTAAACCTTTTATCTCCATCTAAGGAATCTTATTATTCAATTACTGGGACCAGAGTGCCTTCTGCAACCAGCAGGCCCTGTATGTACCAGTCCCAAATGGATCATCCCCCCTCCCTTTTTACTTTCTATAGGCATGAAAATCTTCAGCATTTTTTCAGTAACATCTTCCTTCAGCCTCAAGCTCTAAAGCAGCAAACCGCTAAAAACACACACACAAAAATGCATACATGACAATTACCAGGGGTGTGCATCTCTCCCTTCTAAAACAATACGATACGTATCTAGATACATGGGCTATGATATAATGCAGGAATAATACTTTTTATTGAATTGGATTCGATGCGATACGACGCAATCTGATACAATTCTTTGTTTAATGTAGACATTCATTTTCCAAGATATATTAGAATCAGCCAAAAGTGGCATTGCTTTCCTTCAAATACATATTTTATGAGAAACCAGGGACCTTCTTCAGGTTTTTACTACTGTGCTGCAGCACACTGGCGCCGCCTCTGCTTGCATTTTGTTCACTACTGGGGGCAGCCCCACATACAGTAACAGAAAGTGCAGCATAGAAGAAGCCCAGGAGAAGAAATCAGTTGTTGTTGTTGTTAGTGCGGAATAAATAACTTAACTTTCCCGTTCTGAACTGGTACGACAGTGTTAACAAATTGTGAACTGAATGTAAAGTTCAAACGGGTATGGGTCAATCTGTTATAGCGCCTACCACTAACAGACATGATTTTGTTTTTAACCTCGCAAAGTCAAGTGTTCCTGTGAACAGTCTCACGAGAACTTTGCACCGCCTTTTGAACTTTTACGAGAGATTGAAGACGCAGAAGTAGCAGCGAAACAAGATTAATTCAACCAATTTATAATGTTAAAATTGAGCCATTGACCGGTTCATAGTACATTTAGATTGATTCAGGGCTCCATGTATCGATGCAGCCATATTCATTATTTTAAAATTGATTTTCAGTTCGTATCTGTTAACTGTTACAGTCCTGTCAACTACATATTGTAAAAGGACGACATGTTCTCAATATTAAATATAATCTGAGTGATGATGCTTGTGGAAGGTCTCGAGTTGGCTGAAAGCTTGCAGAAATTAATGCAGTGTTGAGACATTCTATCACAATCCACTCCTTATGTCCATGTATCCATCCCCTCACTTCACGAAAACTGGCTGTGAAAGTGATGATTTACTGTTAGTTCACAACAGTGTGCCAACAACTGTCGAATGTACATTTTATGTCTGTATTTGTATTTTACTATGCGAAAGCATTTTGTTTTGTTGTTGTTCAATAGTACGGGTTGCATGACTTCAGATTTTCTAAACATCGACATTTATGTCATGAATGTTGAGTCGAGCTCGGCTTACTGCTGATGGCATCATTAATAATTGATTAACCACAGGAGAAGGGAATGTTTTACAATCTGTATCCACAAAAAAAAAAAAGCATATCTAAGACAGAAGTGGAAACAGTGATGAAAGTGAGGGAAGGAAAAAAAAACAAAAAAAAACCTTGAACTTTTTTGTGGCTGGTAGGCAGGACCAGAGAGACAGCTGTATGTAAGGCCCAAAGATCTGAAGCCAGCAAAAGGGGAGTCTGGAGGGCCTCCCCCATGAAATTTTGAAAATCTACATGCTCTAAGGTGCATTCTGGTGCATTCTACCAGTCAGAAATTATACCCAAAGTGATAAATATCAAACATAATTAGATGGGTATTTGCATTGTACAGTGTCACTGAATACACTGACGTGAAAGATGCTATAACATCATATGAAGATAAAGTCCAATAATCACAGGGCTCGACAGTAAGGCTTGCCCACTCGACATTGGCTAGTGAATGGTGATATCAAACCAGTGAACCTTGCCCGTAACTTGCCCGACGTGACAAGCAGAGTATGTGAGCAGAGCGCGGCGATGAGAATTTACGCTCATCGTTCACAGTCAATGCAGACCGCTCCGCTCATTATTGTGCCCCACTCTGGTTAATTTTCACCTCGCTCCAATGAAATTACTCACTGCTCGCTCCAAAAAAGAAAACAAAAACGTTCGACACGAGATGTGCTTTGACAGCCGTATCAGCTAAACGAGCCAATGAAAAAAAAAACACCTCCGATGCTCCTGGCCTTACTACCCTTCCACTTGGTTTCTTGAACACACAGTATATCTACCGTTCTCCTCTCCATCATATCAGCCAGCTCTCTCCCTTTACCAGTCATGCTGCCAACATTCCTGACTCTCACTTCCACACTTCTAACTTTTCTCCTCTCCCACTGCCTTCGGACATGTTTTCCACCTCTTCTTCTTCGCCCAACCGTAGCCCAATTTCCGCCGGCACCCTGTTGGACAACAGCACCGGTGGCAGTCGTTGTTAACCCGGGCCTCGACCGATCCGGTATGGAAATTCGATTTGTGATCTGCATGTTTGGTTAGGCAAATTTTACACTGGATGCCCTTCCTGACGCAACCCAACTCATTTATCCGGGCTTGGGACCGGCACTCAGAGTGTACTGGCTGTACACCCCATGTGGCTGAGTTGGTACATGCAAATTCACAATTATACATTTTACATTATTACATATTACACAACAGGAGGTAATAGCCATTCTGTTGCCATGACGTAATTAAACCTAACACATAATATTCCCCCACCCTACCCTGCCCAACCTCTGACGAAATTTTACATCCCAAATGGTACTTATTACATCGTAAATCCAAAATTCTAGGAAGTACTACCTCCCTCCCCTAAAAAATTATGCAGGGAAATTTGTTAATTTTGTAATAAATATTCTGAAGTGTAAAACTGTACACACTATCTGAAAATCAAGTTAGCCTGATATCGGATTACAAAGTTGCACAGTGATGTATTTCCAGTATTCTGGTTGGGAGGGCGACAATGTGTGTTGATGTTGACGGCACGTTTTGTCGCCCCTGGACACATGCCCCTGTAGATTTCTGAGACCAGCACATGCCGGGGCGGCAATTTGTGCCGGGAGGGGGTGCACGAATTGTCGCCAGGAACAATTGATGTAGGGGCGACAAATTGTGCCGTAACATACCCAGCGGTTGTCTAATTCATTAAATGGTCATCAAAAAGTGGCAAATATGTCGCCCCAATGTCGCCAAAAACATGGCCAAATTCGTCTAACAGTCGTCTAAAAATTCAGTCGTCACATGAGGTATCAGCCAAAGCATCAATGCACATCAGTAAGGTCGACTATTCTGTGCAACCTCTGTTCAATAGTTTGACATTTTATTAAATGTTCTAATTATAAAAAAAAAAAATTGGCTCATTTGCATTTATTTCTGAACATATTTTAAATCCTACACATAAAATTTCAAGGTGCCAGTAATTCTGAGCAGGACTGCAACTCCTCAGTGCAGACATGCTGCTTTGTATTTACTCATTTCTCATCTTATCTGCACTTTAAATATCGTGTTTTTGAACAAGAAACATACAGAGGTACATGTGAGGGAAATAACTGAGAGGCCTAGTTGGTAACAGATAAATGGATCTGACCATTAGTGTCACACCCCTCTAACATACACATCCTGCAAAAAAAACCAAACACGCTTACACATGTGAACAACGTATTTCATTCGACAATCCCATGGAAACATAGAGCTAGAGAGAAAAAGAGAGCGAGCGAGCAAGCAAAGAGGCATAAAGGGGAGGTGATCTCTTTAGTGCAGTAGGAGAGTGAGATTGCATCATTGTGTCATGCTATTAAAGGGTGCGACGTGTTCTGAGTGCTGAGTGGCAGACAGTGAGTCAGCAAGACAAGCAGTGAGGAAGACACACGCAGCGTACCTCTGAGCAGTTCCAATAAATCTTTATTTTAAGAAAATCTGATTCAAGCTACACACATTTTAGTGTTTTACTATAGAGTTCACATAATGAAACCAATGTCTGGTTGCTCTTAAGCATGGCATATTCACATATTTACTTTCAGGAGAAAAATATAAGGCCTTCAGCACTCAGGTACAATAAGACAAACTGCCAGTGGAAGCGTTAGTTGCTGTGCCTTATTAAAATATTAAAAACTCTTATTTTAACTGACATCAAAAGTCAAGGTAAAGGTCATCAAAATATAGTGTAAAACACACGTTTCCCAGGATGTCTCTGCAACCAACAGTACCAGAAAGATTATGCAAACCTCATACAAATCAGCAAATCATTTGTAATGAAATGGTATGAGTGATGTTATGGTTACATCACAAAGATGTCATTAAATGATGTCATAATGGTCCAAAAAAATACATTTCCAGAATATCCCCACAGCCCACAGGGCTAGAGAGGTAATCGATCAACTCATCATGATGTTATGATGACGTCACTAAAACATGATATCACTACAGTCCAAAAAACACATTATGTGCATGTGCAGGAAGTGTGTCACCCCTCCAGTGTCTTTTTGTTTGTTTTTATTGTCCTGCTGTATGTTTTCCAAAAATTTCCAAATTTGCATTTGTGTCCTGTCAGAAGGGTAATTGTTATGATTTTTAAACAACACCTACTGTTGGTTCTACAGTCAGGTCCATAAGTATTTGGACAGTGACGCAATTTTGTAATTTTGCCTTTGTACACCACCACAATGGAGTTGAAACAATTAAAATGTGCTTGTAGTGTAGACTTTCAGCTTGAATTCAAGGGTTTTACCAAAAATATTGCACAAACCATTTAGGAATTACAGCTATTTGGATACACAGTCTATCCATTTTCAGGACCCATAAATAATTAGACAAACTAAATATAAGGATTATTTTTCATACAAATCATCACTTTTACAGCCAGTTTTCTTTGGGCAAGTCAGGGGATGGATACATGAACATTTCCAAGTCAATAAATATGTCTTCATATCATTAGGAAATACAAACAGTGCAGTACACTATGGTCAATCTGTCTGAAGTCGGCTGTTCTCCAAAACTAAGTGACCATGTAAGACAGAGACAAGTGAGGGAAGCCACCAAAACACCCAGACAACACTGAATAAGTTAATGTTGGAGTGATGCAACTTTTGTCTGTTGCATCACCAGTTATAAAGCTTCATGATGGAGTGGTACAGAAGAGTAAAAAGAAATTTCAGCTACAGTTTGCTAGAAGGCACATGGGAGACTTGAGCTTTGTCTAATCTGTTTTCTTCTGTGACAATCCTTCTTTGTTTCACTCCATCATGAACCTGTGACTGGAGGTGCAGCAGACAAAAGTTGCACCATGCCGTTTCTCCAATCACAGCCACAGAAGCCTATAACACCTTCAGAGTTGTCTGGGTGTCTTGGTGACTTCCCTCACTTGTCTCCTTCTTACGTGGTCAGAGATTTACCATAGAGTACCATATTGTTTGTATTTCTTAATGACTGATGTAAATGACATCCAATACACACATTCAGTGACTTGGAAATATTCATGTATCCATCCCCTGACTTGTCGAAAGTGATGATTTGTTTTAAAAACAATCCTTATATTTACTTTGCCCATATACATATGGGCTCTGAAAATGGAGGCACTAAAAGGGTCATACTTCCAATATGGTTAACGCAATATTTTTGTGAAACAACTTAAATTAAAACTAGTCGTGCACATTACAAGCATAACATGACTGTTTCATTTCAACAGTGGTGTGGAGAAGCAAAATTACAAAAATTGTGTGTGTGTGTGTGTGTGTGTGTGTGAATTAACATGTTGTAGGCACTTGAAACTTACTATAAAATACATACTTGCACATCTACTACAAATGATGGCACCCCAACACTAAATAATAATGCCCGCACATAGCCCAACCAAGACAAAAACCAATGGAACCACCAGTAGTTGCACATTATATTCACATATTACTAATATTTGTCCATATTCTCATCATTTTCTCATTTTTTACATTGTCGACTGGATGTAATGTTGACCGTTTCTTATAATTCTTGTAGATTTAAATCACATCATAACAGTTTCATTTTTAAAATCTCTCATTACCCCTTTGCTGAATTTTTACCAGTGCTCTAATGATGCTGTTACTACTGGCGCCAACAGTCAAAGAATTTATTAAATTCAGATCTGTCTCAAAATTATTTCTTTGCATCTCTTTCTTTAATTTATTTAACATTACAATTTGGATTTTTCTTTTATATCCATTTTTAAACTTTCTTCCCTGATTATAAGCTCTAATGGGAAAAGAGAATTCTGACTGCCCTCCTCTGTCAATAGGCAGCGGTAATAATGGTGCTGACCAGGATTACCCCAGTGAAGGTTAATGCTTTCTGGGTGCCCTTCTATTTTCCTTAAAAGGAACAACCAAGTTTTATCCATCTGTTCTTCTGTGCCAACCGTGTAGGACGGCAGCGATACTTAAGTTCCTGATCCATGGCCGCGCTTCACAATCAGGGTTCAATAAATGCAAAGAGACTGGTCGTGGTCTATGTGGGTCACTCAGCCAAGGACTCAGAGGATACATAAAGCTAAAACGACGTCTGAGGGAATCATTGTGGAACAAACGCTCTTTACAATTCCCTCTCGTCGTCTGAACTCCATTTCTTTCTAAGCCAATTTCTAATATCCAAGTCTCCAGATCTACTCCCTCTCTGACTTTCTCTTTCTCACTCCATCCCATTGCTCCTGACATAAGCCTTTCTGCCACAGCACAAAATGGGATTACTGGGCTCTAGCCACGGATGGCCCACACGTTTCATTCCATGAAGCAGACAGATAGAAGGAAAAAGTGAACGTGTGTGCACGTGGATGTTCGCGCATGCGTGTTGGATTGAGGTCATTAGAGGTTTATCGCCACAGATTTGGAGTAAACACTGAAAGGATAGCCAATAGGGGCTGTAAATATGACTTTATACTCACTGAAAACCTCACTGAGCCAGGAAATTTTAAAAACATTCTTCGAGTTTTTCTTATATAACGCAGTGCATGTCTAGCTGTATTCCGATGTGAGATTTATATTGGTGAAAAGTTGTTTTAAAAGGTGCATTATGGAGTTTTTAGCGACATCGAGAGGTGAGGATTCAGACTGCAACCAACAAAATATCCTACCCTCACCCCTCCCTTTCCAAGCACGCACAGATGCGCATGCTCGCACTCATGAGCAAGCTTTCTGTCTTCGATGAAACAGACGCAGCATACTGAAGACAACAGGACTAACCGGTTGAGCTGTGTGACATTTCACACAAAAATTATTACAATAGAGACAGAAAAGCTCAGCTACGGGAGCAGATTGGACGGACTCTATAGGGATGAAGTACTCCCCAGTGTCATGCCACTGCTTTTCTGCAAGGAAAAAAAAAAAGCTATAAGAACAAGGGCCCTTATACTGTTCCACTGACTACAAGCTTTTTCAGACTATGATATGCCGGTGTTACCTAGCTGGCTAGATGCTTAAGTCGCAATCTCTCTATAATGTTTAACCCAGTATTTGTTGAACGCAGGGCAAAGTTGAGCAAATTGGCCAAATGGCAACAAAAATCATGTTACCAGAGTTTGGTAGCGAACAAAACGTGATGCTAGCGGAGGCGGGCATTAGCTAGTGCGCCATTAGAACAAGCATGTCTTTTGCCAATGTGGCAACGTACAGGAGAGGGGGTCGACACGCCACCGTCCAGTGATTCTGAGTGGGCAGGGCAAAGCAGCACCCAAACGTTAGCCAGCGTAGACGATGGCACCAGTAACTTAGGCTAGCGGAGGGAACTTGGTCATAACGGTGATTAACTTTCTCTAATGACCTCCAACGTAGCCAGAGGTACGTCAGCAAATGGACTTGGTTGACATTCATCAGCGTAGACCGGCGGAGGCCGGCGGACACCGACATTTGCAAATATGTTTGTCTACATTGGCCCAAACGTCTAGGTGAGAATGCGCCTTCAGCAACTGATTAGCATTAGCACACAAGCTAACATTACCTCACTTGAGCCAATAAAAACACACAATCACATTCCATTCACATGTTCAACAGGATGAAAGCCAGCCCGGGGTCAGTTTTGATCCCAAAAACCAAACCGAGGTCCCTCCATTGTTTTCAAAAGCTGTGCCTATGTTGATCTGTGTTTTCACCCGACATCGACCTGATTCCGATTTCACAGACGCAACTTCAGTAGATACAACTTTTTGGGGGTTTTTTTGGTCTTATTTGGAGTGTGTGTTGTGCTGGGAGCTGGACATTTCTTTGGTGTTAGCTGAATCCAAATTGTTAGCTGCACAATAAATTCCAGAATACAAAGTGCAATCGTCTCTGGCTTGCAGTGTGGAGGGCAAGACACTCAGGAGTGTCCATAAATACCACCGCCTATGCAAGCACAAAGATTTTCCTTCGAAATCCGACTGTTTCTTCACATAGAGTCCAGTACACAGGCTGTTATAGGCAACCGAGAAAGTCAATGAATGTCTCGTTTTTGTGGGTTAGGTTACAACCTCACACACAGGCATTAAAAAGTGTTTAACAAATGCAAAAAAAATATTAATAAATAAACTTCATAATGCACCTTTAAGACACTCATGAAAATCATGAATTAATAACATCCCCCATACTACTTGTAGAATGAACAGAAAGTGTGATTTTATGTTTCATTGACTGCTTTTGCTCACTCAACTACATTTTTAGGGTTATGTTTTTGTGATGACAACTGATCATTGCAGTGATAATTGATATCAAACGTGTACCTCATTACTCCAAACACGTGGTTATGTTGCATAAGTCTGACACACTGTACAAACATTCACATGAATAGTCATTCCTTACTGATGCAAGGTCAAATATAGGCGAGCTCATTCTGTTGACATACTGAAGATTTGAAAATATGAAGAAAATGTTACAAAGAGAAATGAAATGCTGAACTGGAATGTGACTGCAAATAGTTTGAAGTGAGTTCACATTTTCTAGTTTTCAAACAACTAAACACCACACAGTTGCTGATGAGACTTCAAGTGAGTATTTTCATGATCAATTAATCGACCTTTTTTTAACAAATCATAAAATGTCAAAAAATATTCCATCCCCAAACAACTGTCAGAATCTAAGGAGATATCTTTATTTTGTCTAACCAATCGTATAAAATCCAAAGAGATTCAGTTTATTAAATGTGACCAGTATGAATGCAACTCCAACAGCTTTATAATCGGTTTAAAGCAGTGGTCACCAAACCCACTCCTGCAGATCACTACCCTGCATATTTTCCTTTGCTCTGATGCAGGCAGAATGAAAAGAGATTTAAAAAAAAAAAAGAAAAGCAAAGCAGGTGATCTCCAGGAGCATGGTTACTGACCGTGGGTTTAAAGTTTTACATAACCCGTCAAAATGGCCTTTTTTTTTTTCTCTGCTCAAAACATGCTTAAAGTGGATTAAAAACACTTTAATCCGATATATCCTTGGTGTAGAACATTTTAAAGCCAGTTAAAACTGGATTATCTCTACTGTAACCAAATTAAAGACCATTTAGAACATTTTTACAGTGGTTTAAAGTAATTTAAGCCACTCCAAATAAGCCAATATCTGGTTTAAACAAGTATAACGTGTGAAGGAGTTTCCAGCATCACCTTAAAACTGGTCAGTCAGCTGTTGTTAGCGTAGCATAAATAGTATAGCACAGCTTTCCCGTTCTGAACCGGTATGACAGTATTAACAGATTGTGAACCGAATGTAAAGTTCAAACAGGTACATTTATCTGTTATACCGCCGACCACTATCGGACATTAGTAGAGCAGATAATTGATATTTCAAATGATGATACAAGCATGAAATTTGCCACAAATATTCTATATAGGTCAAATATTCTATAGGTCAAAAGATAAAACTTACTCCAATTTTGGTGAAAAGTGATGTGGGACTTAGTTTTAAAAAGGAATAGTTTGCAACATCTGTTATGCTTCATCATCACGTTACGGGGTAACATTTCTCAAAGTATCCAATGGACTGTGACCTTGTTTGACCTTTAGTTTGGAGACCAAGCATTCAACACAGTCAAAACTATTCCATTTATTGATCCTATTAGCTCAACCAATAATTTGCATTACTTTTTCTTCTTTTTTTTTACCAAAATTGGAGCAACTTTTAACTTTTGATCCCTGTACAAACTGAAATTTTTGCTGGTTTTTGCCCCATAACGTGATAGCATTTAATCATACATAGTCCAAACTATACCTTTTTAGAATCTTTATGATCAGGCAAATAATATGGTATATGTTTCAATATGATTGGAGGATTTTAAATTTGTCCAGACGCCATCTTGTAAAATATGGCCGCCATCTTGGATTTTCAAGTGGCCAATCGGGCACTCTAGTCTTTTAGGTGACAGTCCAACTCTTACCACTGAGCTACCTGCTTTGCATCTTTTAAGAGCAGAATGATTAATGTTTTCAGATAGTGTCTTACATGTTTCAGGCTTTCACATTCATCTACAAAGTGTATATATTTGACCTTTGAAGAAGAAGAAGGGCCTTTATTGTCATAGTATATACATAAATACATACAAGGGAATTTATCCTCTGCATTTAACCCATCGTAATTACAGTTGTACACAATCCAACCCATAGCGTTAAAAAGTCTCGTACATCTCGTACTTTGTACGGAGGCCGATGGTGACCTGTTCATCATAAATGCGGCCGATCGTTGCACTCGGTGGCCGTTTCTTGCACTCGGCGGCCGTTAGATCCGTGCACGTCTCCTGTCGCGGTGTGCAGGACTCACTGCGCTCTCACTCAGCTCATTCGCTCTGATCATTTTCATGCAGCGCATTGCGCTGCGGTTGCATTCAGTACACAAAACAGCGCATGTTTAAAAAGAACATTAAAACTGCTTCGCATTAAATATGCAACAAGTCTATTAACGCAGAACAACAAACAGTCTGTTTCAGTCTCGCTGTTTCGGTGCTGACGCGCGCCCGCGGTGAAAGTAAAAAAAAAAAAGAAAAAAAAAAAAGAAAATCACTCTCCTTTCCTTCAAAAATACACCAGGTGTGTTTCTGACGCATGGCAAATGTGATGTAAATTTCTTACCACAGCGCTTTCCACATAAATAAACAAAGTTTTTCCGTATGTTTTCTTCCTGCTG
>OMMV01087871.1:4037-14706 GCA_900302635.1 Chatrabus melanurus
TTTATTTGAAAATCAGTCTGAGATTTCCCTTTCTGGTTTTATTCGACCGAGTGATATAAAATTGTCATCATAAATAAATTATAAATGTTATTTTATTTGTGACTACTTTTAAATATAAAATCTAATTTTATGGCTGTTTTCTATCATTTATGATGCAAAATGAATTAATAAAGCAACATGTTACATCTCATAATTGCAGAAGACAAAATTGCCAATTTCATCTATTGCATCTCCTCTTTAAAGACGACATCATTTCTGTCCATCCCATTTGAATTAGTTCTGCTGTCTCCTACAAGCCCAGGCAGGAGGAACAGAGATGGAGAGCACTCCTGGTGCTGATGGGTATGGATGGATTGGAGCAGGACGAAAAAGAGGAAATGTAGGTGTTGGAACTTGTCACATTAGTTTCCGTCCCGGGGCAGCAGAGGAGAAGGTTGTTTCTTCTCGACAGTTTGCAGAATGAAAGGATGGCGTTGTACAGCAGGCAGCTTGGCACAGACGGGACCTCAGTGGGCAGATGTCCAGAGCACGACTGGACCTGGAAGCCCGCTCCGGGGCAGGACTCCTGCCACGGTGCCCTGCCTGAAGTACTGGCACCAGGCCTGGTTCACCACATAGGGTGGCACACGCTCCCGCTGTACCCCTCCTACGCTGCCACAGCACAACACGGCTCCTCTCCTCAGGCTGGCACATTTCCCCACAGAGGTCTGCACCACTGCCATCAATGTCACGTTACGCCACATTAACGAGCCACCGCTGGAAACCACTGCAGCAAACACATCAGTCACTGTTGATTCACAGCCGGTTGTAACATCACTGAGGCTGCTGTGGTTTGAACACCGTGTGCAACCTTCAACACTCCTTTCACACTGGAAAACTAGACTGTATGGGACGATGGTGAGCTGTGAACACTGGTATAGAGCAATATTTGTTACAGCTGTGACATCATTGTATGAAATTCCTTTTTTTTTTTTTTTTTTTTCCAACAATTCATTGTTGCATCATAGAAATGAGGCAGTGCTGGTACCTTTCCTGATTTGTCTTATTCACTTAAATACCATATGTGATTCTTTAACTATTTTCCACAATCAGTGAGCACAACCAAATCATGCAAATATAGTTGGGCATAACTAGGAAATGTTCTGTTTCAGCATAAAATTATAAAATTAATTTACCCTCTCCACTTTGGAAAAGCAAGCACTGAACAGTGTAGGAGCCAGAACACATCCCTGAGGAACGCCAGTTTTCACTGGAAAAAACTGAGAGTCGCACTCAGTGTACCTGTGTAAAGGCTGGCTATGATGTCCAGCCCACAAATTCTCAGGATGTCAAAGAGAGAAGCCCGATCAACTGAATCAAATGCTTTGCGGAAACCAGCGGCTTAGGGGCCTTTGTTGGCAAGGAAAGGTTTACTGACCTCGATATTGCGGATGATGCTGTGATCTTTGCGGAATCAATGAATACCCTGATTGCAGCACTTGAGAAGCTGAGCAAGGAATCGGAAAGTCTGGGTTTGCAATTGTCCTGGGTGATGACTATGGACCCAATGGAGGTCCATAGGGTGGTGGATGAGGCGACCTAGACCTGACCTGACCCACAAGCTTCAGATTGTGTTTGTATGTGTGTCTGGGATACCCCGATCCCCCCATCCTGCAGCACTAAAGCAAAAGATAACTTATCAAACAGGCAAAGTGTCGTTTCTCAGCTGTCTCCAACAGAAACGGGAGAAATATGGGAGTTTTATTTCACCCAGATTTCTGTTTTTTTTTTTGTTTTTTTTACTTTTCATGTGTTCAAAACACAGCAATCTGTCTGTCATTCCATGAAATCTGCATGTAAAAATTCTCAGCAAACTAGTGTGCACACATTTACATTTATACATGTAGGCTATGGACACATACTTCTGTTGCTATCACTAAATCCTCTCCTCGTCATTTGCTGTGCACGCCAAGTTAATGTGGACGAGGACGAGGAAAAACTGAGCTGTCACAAAGTGATGCAAGCACAAAGTTTGACTGTGCTGATATCTTAACATGTAGTCGTCACTCATTTTAATTGTCCAAACACAACCGCACAATACATGTGTTGTCATTAATCTGATGGTTGGTGCTTAAAAAAAACAGATTTTGGCATCTCACAGAGATTGAAATACTAATATATACTGGTCCAAGAGCAGAAACTGAAAATACCTAAATTGGAACAACTCGGTTATAAGTTTGCTTGTGTTGAAATGCTGTACGTGATGATGAAGAGTGTGGTGGGACAGAAGGAAGGCTAAGTCAGCCGACACTCGGCAAATTAGCCCCGCTTCCTCCATCGTACGTTCAGCAGAAAACCTTTTTAACTCTTCAGATGCACACAAGGCATTCAGCGACGTATGTGATCCTCGTGACGTGCACTTTGCACGCACGTTGCATGGTGAATGTGATCCTAACTCGACCTATCCCGCAGCTCTCGTGCCACTCTCCCATTCTAGAGTGATGGATTGAAAACATACTCGGGCCGACTCGGCCTCAAAGGGAGAGATGGAGGCAGCACAGGAGGTGTTGACGAGAAGCTATGTGAAGACAGGTCGTGTGTGTGTGGGTGGGGTGGGATGGTGGGGGCTGCACAGGACCCAGTTGAGAGCTGGGTGGTCAAATGGTGGAATTATAGCGGGTGCACGGATGGGTGTTGGAGGTGTCACCTGCTCTACAACAGCTGTGCCTGCAGAAAAGTGGAGGGACAGACGATGAATGTTGGTGGGGGTTGGAGTGAAGGAATCTCAGCTGAAGAAGACTAAACATGGTGTCTGTGTGAGGAGCAGGATGTGTAACAGATGGTCCAGCCAGCTTCACGTCTCTGTTTTTTCTCTCTCTGTTCCTGCAGGCAGGAACAACCACGGCGAGCGGCAACATCCCGCTCGTGCTCTATGACGTGTGGAAGAGTCGAGGGCTTACAGGGTGAGTGGCTGTATGTTTGTATTAACCCCTTTCAGTCCTGCACTTTATTACAATTTGACGCCCAATGTTACTCCACGGTGGCATGTTTGAAAAGACCAAGACAAAAGGCTGCGGGCGGGATCGAAGCAACCTGTCCTCACATAATGGTCGTATATGTGAGCACACTGGTGGACAAGTTCAGCGGTTTTCTCATTGTTATAATCCATTTACTGTTATTGCTGCACACTCGTGGAGGAAATGATGGGCGTACATTTCAGTACAGGTTTGGAAGATAGTAAATGCGCCCCGCCCACTGATGCATACCCGTGCAATCACAGCAATGCAAGGAGTCTCCCTCAGTAACTGTTCTTTTGACACAAAGTCCTACCCATCGATTCTCCAGAGAGACCTAGTCACAAAGACGTCTAGTCTTTATCTTAAACCACTGTGTAGCATCCAGGTAAGACTAGAAACACTAGCACCCTGAAGACTTGGACCTTCGTTCTCCAGAAGAAGTACCAGCATTGCCAAACACCTCTGTCCAGCAACTTCATGAGTCCATAAGCTCTTCCCAGGTATCTGTCAGTGTCAAAGGCCAAAGACCTAGAGACCTGAACATCACTGCCAACAGATGCACTTCTAATGGCTGAGTCCAGGAAGTCATTGAAAGCCTGGATCTTAGTCTTAGTTCAGGAAAATCGCAAACCCAGACATTGCGACTCCTCACTCAGCTTCTCAAGTGCTGCAATCTGGAGAACCATCGATTTCACAAAGATCACAGCATCGTCTGCAAACTCAAGATCCTTGGAAACATGGGCAGAACTCATTCCTAATGAACACCAGTATTTACTGAGAAAGAAAAAAGAAATCAGAGCGATTCTGCCCTCACTCCACACATCATTGTCTGTGTATAGGCTGGCCGTGATCTCCAGTAGATTGTTGGGGATCCAGCAAATTCTCAGGATGTCCCACAGTGCAGCCCGATCAGCTTCATTAAGCGCTTTGTGAAAATCGAGATCGGCTGCAAAAGGGCACTGCCAAAATTCACGCTAGTATCCAATGAGTGCTCACAAAGCGAGGACGCTGTTGGTGGTTGATTTTGTGCGTGCAAAGCCAGTCGCTGAGTGGTAAGTAATAGGGACTAAATCATATTAAGAATTAACCTTGCAAGAGCTTTGCTCGGCACAGAGAGCGGTGTAATACCACTGCAGATATTTCAATACAGGCCACCACCTTTTCCTTTCCAGAAAGGGAAAACGCGTGCTTTATTTTAGTCTGTTGGGACAATGGAAGCAAAGTATGCTTGCAACACCAGGAGGACGGCGTGCTTGGAGGAGTGAAACCCTGATACCACAGATCCCTGCAGCGTTTCTTGACACAAAAGTCAGCACTAACTGCATTAAAACAAAACGATGTCTGAAATGGATGCGGTTATCATATTAGCTCACTATCTCATGATCCATTTTTAAAAAACCATGCTATAATGTAAATTCCCCAACAAGAAATCACTGCAGTCTGTTGTAAAACAAGAAAGGATAGTGTAGCTACAGTCTTTTCAGGTAAATGTTAATTTAATATTCCGACGTCCTGTTCATGTTATGCTGAAATGCATTCATGCTGTAGTATGTTTTACTAACTTACTTTGCACTTGTGTCATTAGCTGTTTATGTATGAGGATCAGCGCCGCATCAATAAAAAACAAAATAGCTGCAGGACCCAGAAGAAGCTTTCTGAGAGAATATCAACATGTTGTCATGGTGGTGTAAAAAGATACCCGTCCACGCCTGGAAAATGATCACGAGTGGATGAAACCCATAATGATGAGCTGACTGTAGCGTCACGCCCGTAACTGCTCCCCATTTGCACAGAGGTCAGTGCAACGAGCATTCAGGTGTCAGACACGGCTCATACGTTGTACATAATGTGTTACCTACCAGATGGCAGATATGCGATCATCAGTGATCGGTCTCCAAAGGTCCTGTCGAGTTTGATCGGAGACATAAAGGATCTTTGCACTAAAGTCGACACGTGACGAAAACCAAATCACACTCTAAATGTGTACAGTTTGCTACTATTCCAGAGCATCAACTTTTTATTGTCTGCAATGTTACAGCAACTTCAGAGTTATTTCTCGGTCGATTTATTAAACCACTTATTCTACGTGATTTGTTTTAACTCAACCTGATCGTTCACATAATCACATCTGATGATATAGCTACGACTCAGGGGACGTGAATTTACAGCCGCAGCTGAAAAATGAGACCTATGAAAGCTTTTCCTGCCGTGTTGCTGCAGTGTCGTATTGATTAAGGCATTACAGGGCCAAGTGGAAAGGTTTATTTGAGTATTTTGATGTGTTTATGGCCCACAGTGGCCAAAAGGCCAGGTCTAATGGGGCTGACTGGACTAAAGCAAACCCTCAGCCCTGCTGAATAATAGACACTCTCGTATAAAACCCGCCATCATTTAGTTGAGATGCGCCTTCAGTGTGCAGATTTAGTTTGGGACTGGGCCAGAATAGCAGACATCTCACTCTCTCAAAGACTCACACACGTGCGTCACCGGTTGTTGTTGGCTGCACCGCTGGAATCTAATTAGAGTAATTACTCGCCGACACCCGCACAGGTTGATTCCTCACAAACTTCTCTCAGACATTTGTAAAAGCCAGGTCTCCGTTTTTAATAAAGAGTTTGGGACTACGGTGTGATCTGTGCGAGCCCTGGATGTAATTCCCACTCACCCAGCTGCAACACCAAAAAAAAAGAGGAAATATAAAGGAGAGCTCTTTGATGCTGGCCCCCCCACCTCCACACTGGACCTTTGATGTTTTTACTTTCTTTCTTTTCCCTCGCTCTGTGTATCCCTTTCTTCAAACTATCCTCTTGGGCTCCTAGTAGCAGCTGTAAAGGCCGCTGCATACTTCATCAGACAGCCTGATGGCCGGTTGAAGAAAGTTGAAATCTCACACATTTAATGTGAAAAAATGGGGTCCGCCTGACAAAAATTACAACTGTGTGACACAAACACTTTGACATCTACACTATGTAGCCTTGTCTGTTGGCCGGGTACTCTTTTTTTTTTTTTCTCCTCCATCCAGGCCCTTGATCAACATAATTCATGCTGTTTCTTCCAATGATGCACACAATGATGATGGGTCATGACAAGAAAATAGCCAAAGTTATTTTACACAGTAGGGCAGATAGCTCCGTGGATAAGGAGCTGGCCTGGGTTTGTAGACCTGGATTTGAATCCTGCTCACACTACCTGTCTGTGTCCTTGGACAAGACACTTAATCTACATTGTCTCAGTCCACCCAGCTCTAAATGGGTACTCCCCTTGCCTGGAGAAGTAACCTGCCTCAGACTGGCGTCCCATCCAGGGGGCGTTTTAGACTCTAATCCGCTTCACGCTATGGAATCCGGAGATAAGCACCGTCCCGATGGGCCTCAGGGCCTATATAGGTCTTACTTTTTATCTACCAGTATCCACATGTAATATGATAAAGGTGTTTTGTCCAACCCCAAGTGTGTGGACAAAAACGGCATACAGGACTCTCTAGGACTGTCTTGTTGCCCCCGTGGTCAGGCCCACAAAGTCCCATAAGCACACATTCCACCTTCCTGTCCAGCCACTACGAGGTTAATTACTCTAACATAAACAACTATGAGTACAATTATACGAGGTCCAATGTGATGAGAGACTCCATATTGCCATTAACAGTCCATGCCTATTGTAAATCATACAAAATTAAAGGGATTCATAGAGTGTAAAATTTGAAGCTCAGACATGATTACTCAGAATTTTGAGAATACTAAATCTATAAACGCCCACCTCCCCCTTCTGGTCACACCTCCATATACTGTTCACATGCTGTGCTGAAAGCAGCTGAATGGTGTCCTCACGTAGGACATTGACAGACATTTTTCAGTTTCACTACTTACTGAAACAGGATCCAAACTGGAAAACATCTGCATGTTTTTGTCTTTTTTTCCTCATTGAATCAGCAGAACTCAATTCCAGTGTTTACCTTGTGAATATATTGGCAGTCATCATTTCGAGCCACTCTTGTTTGTCCTGCTTTGTCACACGTGATGCAATCTTTTTTGGTCTCGCATTGTTTCTTAACGAGTTATTACTAAATGTGTCTGTAATCATGTTGTTAGGAAAACTTAATTCAAAGCAAGCTAATCAAACTTTAGCTTGTCACAATGACGCTCTGAGTTTCACAGTAAAACTCTTGGCTATGTGGCTGCTGTAGTTTTTACATTAAAATTATTTTATTGTGACTTGCATTAAAGAAAATGCATGAATAGCTTTACTTAATGCAATGGGCCACCAACCCTGCTCCTGGAGATCACCAGCCCTGCGTGTTTTCCATGTGTACCTGCTGCAACCACAGCTGATTACTCAAGTCAGGTGTTTCCAAGCTCTTGATCGACTGACCTGACTTAGCTAATTAGCAGTGGGTGGAGTAGGTAGAGTTGGAAAACATGCAGGACAGCTGATCTTCAGGAGCAAGATCGCTGACCACTGCTTTACACATTTCACTTTACTACCAGCAGCAACAGTGTCCACAGCATCTCTCAATAGACCTCCATTATTTAAACTGTACTCTCTGAGCATTTCAGGTCTGGCGGCCTTTAGCTTTTATATGGCCCGGGCCAATGTAATGATCTAGGAAACCCAGCTACACATACAGGCTACCTGGACTGCATTAAAGAAAATGCATTAACAGCTTGAGCTTTACACATTTCACTTTACTACCTGCAGCAACAGTGGTAAAACTGTCCACAGCATCTCTCAATGGACCCCCATTATTTAAACTGTACTTCCTGAACATTTCAGTTCTGGCAGCCCTAGCTTTTATATAGGCCAAGCCATTGTGATTATCTGGGATACCCTGCTACAAGTACAAGTACCTGGCTGATGGGTATTCCGCAGCCTTAAAGCTCTGTTATAATACATAGCCTGCAGAACATGCTCTGCAATATGGTGCACTTGTGGAAATCCCTTTTTCCATTAATATTAATCTACTCAGACATTCTGGGAAAACCAGAGAAGAGACAAAGATGAGAACAAAGCAACTGAGAATTAGTAAATGAGATGAGAGGATGAAACGTACACACAAAAGGAGAGTGTGCAGAAAGTGAAAGGGGGGCCTGTTGTTCTGTAGGGCCGGCGGCATGATGGTTGCGCTGGTGCATGCCTCATACAAATTGCTGGGGCTTTAAAGCTGTAATTATGGTAATAGGCCCAATTGCAGTGAAGTGAAGCTCTAAAGTGCTTCCATGTGTGCACCATGCCTCAGAGACTCTGGGTTAGGAGAACGCTATGCAGCTCACATTAGCCTCACCAAGTGTCAGCAACCTGCCAAACAACAAAACTACACCAGGAAACCAAACAAAGACGAGTAATAGCATGTCTGTGTGCGCTGTGTTTAGACCAAAATGGAAGCAAAATAAAGTGATCTCATGTTTGTGCCTATTAGACACAACAAATCAGACAGTGTGGAAGTTTGTGAGAAAACCCGGTTGTGCTGTGAAGTCATCATCTGCAACTTAGCTCGAGATAGCAGTTTGCAGAATTAAGCACTATGTCCATATGCAGTGCAGCATACGTTCGATTCTGACATTATTCTTATTATTCCTCCTGCTCAGTCATGAGCAGCAGGAGGCATCTAGTACAGAGAGTGAAGAGCAGCTGTCTCCTGTCAGTAGTTTGGCTGAGCCATAAGCTATCCTTTGGGCACATCACTGTATCACTCTATAAAACCTTTCTGGGAAGATTTAATCTAATTTTTATGCTTTTGGCATGCCAGTCAATTAAACCATTTCTCATGCAAGGGAGCAAAGATATTTAACAATCATAAGGTTCCAGTCCAATTAGGGGCGTTCCTAAAGCTTCTTGACAGTGTTGAGTATTTACCTTTATGCTATTGAAACAGCAAACGGATGGATAAGACGAAGAAATGGACCCATTGAACCCTTATCTGAACCAGGATTTGTGTAAATTAACTCCTAAAACTAGAGACTTGGTTCAAAAGTAACCCGAGGTTATTCGGACCTGGGCTGAATTAGTCCAAAGCTACATGAGCCCAATCTAAAGCACTATGCACTGGAACTCACCCAGAATGAGATAGAACACACACATAGCGCTCCGTAATGCGCCGGTCGTTAAGGCGCAGTCACACCTAGGCGTTTGGGCCAACATATTTGCATTCATCTCTGATCGCTAGCCTCTGGTAGCCTGCGCTGGCCTTCGCCGGTGTTCGCTGATGAGCGGCGTTCGCGTCCAAAATTTTCAACATGTTGAAAATATTTCGCCGATTGCTGTCGTATCTGTGGAGTCGTTGGAGACCAGTAGAGAAAGTTAATCTCCGCTACGACCAAGATAGCCTCCGTTAGCTTTGTTAGCCTTCTTTAGCATCCGTTAGCATCTGGTAGCCGAAGTTACTGGTGCGATCGTCTACGCTGGGTGCTGCTTCGCCCTGCCTGCTCAGAATCACTGGACGGTGGTGTGTCGAACCCCTCTCCTGCACGTTGCCATGTTGGCAAAGGTCCCGCTTGTTCTAATGGAGCGCTGGCTAAGGCCAGCCTCAGCTGGGCTCACGGTGTGGAATGCCGTGCTGCGTTTGAGGTTCACTACCAAACTCCGGGAACGTGATTTTCGCCGATGTGTGGCCACTTTCCTCTCCCTTTCACCTCGTTCACCAGTCGCTGGGGTAAACGTCATAGTGTGACTGCACCTTTAATGAGCAGTAGATATGAAAAGAATAGCAGCAAACTGTCTGACATTATATTGACTCTAACTCTTAATTAACTCGTTAACTTCAGGAAATAATGCTGAGAAAATGCAAATGATTTTAAGTGAAGATGATGTTCATTTTTCCGCGGGCCTGCAACGCAGAGCAAACACTTTTATCTCTTTCTGCTCTCACAGGAACATACTCACAGTAATCTGACAGCATATATAAGAACACAACATCCTTACAAACACAGAGAATTCAAATATTCTTTGATGACTGGCGTGAACAATCCACACTCATACATTGTTGTTCGATCCTGGGAACATGGTGAAGGAAGGGAGAAAAAAAGTTAATTTCATACAAATTATCATCTTCTTCATATGTACTAATTTGGTCCACAATATTTGAGAAAGTGGATTAATTATTGAGAGAGAGAGGGGGAGAAGCAGGGAGAGTGAGAGAGAGCTGTGTGATGCACATTTGATGCCACTCGTTCCATGAGGTGTTCAGGACTCTCGCTGCCATCCAAATCGGCTCCTCTCATCCTTGCTGTAACATTTTCCTCTGCATCCACCCCTCTGGATCCACCCCGTCACACCATAGACGCTGCCGCTTATCGTGTATTCTGCCTGCGGTTGATGGCCTAATCAAATCATACTTTGCAGTCAGATTTAGCAGTTAGGAAAAACTCGTGATTTTAGCCCAAAGTCACCACATTGTCATAAGCACCCGAATTTTGCCATGAATTGGACCTATTCAGAAGAAAGCAGCATAATGATTTGGATGATGAGAAAAATGGGAAGTAAAAGAAACAATGAAAATTTTAAGTGTTCTCTCATACACACACACACACACACTGTACAGACAAAATACCTACTCATTAGCTAATACAAACTATGATAATTAATGACTACATTAATATCCAGCCATGCTCCATGCTGTTGCACCTCCGCACTGATGTGTGTGTGTGTGTGTGTGTGTGTGTGTGTGTGTGTGTGTGTGT
>OMMV01087897.1:8254-19620 GCA_900302635.1 Chatrabus melanurus
TTTTTTTTTTTTTTTTTTTTTTGCTGTATGTTTGGAAAAAGCAAAGCAGAGAAGCTGTTCAGGCTTAGCTGCTCCATGTGTTTTTGTACCGCCACTTTGGTTTTAAAGTGGACCATCTTTGAGCTTATTACTTTACCGTGAAGGGTATATGATAGTCAGTGTTTGTCTGTCGGTAAGTAGGATGACATTCCTCCATGAAACGTTAGTGGAACAGAAGGACCAGCCCCATTAAAATTGTGGTATTGTTTGGAACATTTTTACGTTGTGAGATATTGGGCCAAAATTTGACCTTGGTAAAACTAACCTGTCTCACGACGGTCTAATCCCAGCTCACGTTCCCTATTAGTGGGTGAACAATCCAACGCTTGGTGAATTCTGCTTCACAATGATAGGAAGAGCCGACATCGAAGGATCAAAAAGCGACGTCGCTATGAACGCTTGGCCGCCACAAGCCAGTTATCCCTGTGGTAACTTTCCTGACACCTCCTGCTTAAAACCCAAAAAGTCAGAAGGATCTTAACTTTTAACACTATTCTCAAATCACTTTGTCCTTCGCTGACCCACAATCATTCCACCAACTTATGTCCAAAATGACACTCAGTTATTTTGTTCACACAGACACAGACACACAGGACCAAAAGCAATACCCCTGCTTGCGGGTGTAAAAATAGATATATCAGCATATAGCGAAAATGCCACATGCAGCATCTTATTTCATGCATTTGAATCGTTTGTCCACCTCATTAGTCTGCTCCTAGTTCTAAACGTTGTGTTTGATATGGAAAATGCTCTGACCATGTGTTGCGGCTTGTAATAATGAATGTTTCATGCAGGTTGGGCCCAAATGATCCATCAATTCCAATTAGATTGTAATTACTGGAGTAGAAATGTATTCAAATGAGTTCATTATCAGTCAGATCAGGAGCCGACCGAGCTGAACTGACTATTTACTCAAACCGTGCGCGTTTATCCTGCAATTTAAGAGAATGCTCGTGTGATTCGTGCAATTAGGTAACCGTATGTCGTAATGTATCATTTTGGTCAGTTAGCGAAGTCCTCTTCAGTCTTGCATCTTTGCCGCAGCTCCTGTCTGCATAGGGATTCTGTCTGGATAAGGTGGAGGAGGAAAGGTGCTGCGCAGGTCCAGCAGAGTTCAGAGTGTCACTTAGATAAATACACGGGCTGACCGGATCTCGCTCGCTCTCTCTGTGTCTCAGCCCTCCCTCTTACCGCCAGCGTTGGCTTCCATTTCTCCAGGTCACTGCTGAATGACTGCAGATTACATCGGTTATTCTCTGATGTCTACAGGGACGCGGCCATCAGGCTGAAATGACATGAGGCAGTGACAGGCGGACCCCTCTCGGACACCCGCTGACATGACTCCCATTCACAACAGCTGACCACATGACACTAATCTGATTCAAGTCTGTAAAAAGTCCCTTATGCACCCACTTGTACTAAAGAAAGGAAATGACCTGCAAGATTGGTCGTGGTTGCACAATTTGCAAATGTTGTGTAGAAACTTGATACTTAAGCCCCTTGAGGTCGGAGAATATAAAGTAGGTGTAAATACAGCTTTTATTTGCATTTTTTTGCTCACTAATGATAGCCTCTTGCCCCACAGTGCTATTATGAAAATTATTTACATTTTATTTAAGTCATCAATTTCCTATTAAGATGCCCAAAGTGCTCTTAAACTCAAATTACCCAGGGCCACCGGTGAGGTTGTATGCACGCTGGAAGGCTACTTGAGCAATTGCATCATCGAGGGGAGGGGAGGGGGAGGACAGTTCCATGAAAGTTTAAGTGTGCAAGAACAACATAATATGCTTGAATCTTCTGCAGAAAAGCACCGAAATAATGATACAAGGTTGCTGTAAATCTTAATTAATAATAAAGGCATTATCTCTTAATTGACTTTTTTAAAAAAGCATTTACAGCAAAAAAAATTCTGATACATAATACAGAAATAAACAAGTTTGTTGCAACCATCATATTCTATGAGATTGTTTCTTGAACTGAACAGCTGTGGTCTTTTGTATGCTAGATAGGTTTTAAGTCATCCATCCTCGTATTCTCAAAAGCACCAGCTTGCAAAATTCTGACTCGACCCTTTAACCCAGATTCACCCAAAATTAGATTGGTACCTCTTCCATACCTGAGCTAACCGTTTCATTAAAATATTGAATCCAGTAAAATGCACTGTCGTGTAGTCTTCTGGTTCCACCCCTTTGTCCAGATACCAATAATTTAATGGTACCTTACTAATATTTTAGTCCAAGACAAAAGTTTTAAAGTGTGGCATATTGGGCTGTGATTGATCTGTTCAGATATATGAAGCAGCAAATCAGGTGCAAAGGAACCTGTAAAGGAAATGGTTTACAGTGTATACTGAAAATAGTGATTTTAAACATATAAGAACACACATTTTTGAAAATTGTCTCTAACATAGCACCACTTCTTTATTCATATCGTTGAAATTAACAACAAGATTAAACTTTTTCAGTAAATTTCATGAAAATCAATCTGATTTTCAATAAATTTTATTTTAAAACGTCCCAGATCTGACAACATTTTGTAAGTTCTTTTCGGCTTCTCCCAATTTCAACTTGGGGTCACCACAGCATATCCGATGTGGATCTGCATGTTGATTTGGCACAAGTTTTACACCGGATGCCCTTCCTAATGCAACTCCACATGACATGGAGAATGGGCAGGAGTGGCCTTGAACCGGGAACTGTTGTGTCCTGTCATTTGTCCTGTGCCCTCTGTGTTCAATGTTTAGGTTTTGATCACTTTGTATTATTTATGCTTTTTCCAGTCCTGAGTTCTCTTCTAGTTTTTCTCAGTCACGTTTCAGTTATGTTCAGCATGAGTTATTTTTCAGTTTCCCTCTGATTATTTTGTCTTGAGTTTTGGTCTGCACATTAGTTGTGTTCACAGTGTCTGACACGTGTCTCTGTATTCTTGTGGGTGTGTCTCTCACTGTGCACCTGAATTCACTCCCTCATCACAGCACCTGTCTTGTGTTAAGCTCGTTATGTGTAACACTACTTAAGCCCTTCACAGTCTGTTATTTTGCCAGATCATTCAGCATTCGTCCCTTCTGTGTTTCAGTGTAGTGTTCAGTCCTCGTACTCACTTTGTTCCTTGCTCTGTTCTTGTTTGTTTGTTTGTTTGTTTGTTTTCAGCCCCTGGTGGTACTCCTCCCATTCCTGGTCCCGGTCCCTTCTCGTGTTTTCACCTGGACTTCTCCCGGAGCTTGGAGTTCTCCAGACCTGGACTTCCCCCTCTGACGTTCACTGGTCCCTCTTTTGTTAAGTAAAGACATTGACCTCACTGTTTTGTTCCTTTTGACTTTGATCCCTCTTAGACCCTGACATCCCCACAGTTATATATATTTTTTTTATTTCCTGTTTGGCGTTTGACCTTGACCTTTGTAATTATTTTGACTCTGCCCACCAGTTTGGTTATTGTTTGACTTTTATTCCTGATTACTCAAGGACTCCTGTTTTATGCCCTTTTCGTTTTGATTTTTGCCTATTAATACATTTATTATTTATACTTGACCTGATCTCCTGCGTCTGTCTGCATTTTGGGTTAACACACCGCATTTACCAGAACAGGAACCTTCTGTTTTGACAGCGATTGCGCTCAACTGCTAGGCCACTGAATTGCACCATCTGGCAACACTTTAATAAATGAAAATAAACCTAAACAAATAAATAAATAAACAAATGCAGCCTAAAATATAACATTCTTGGCACAGCTAAATAGCCGATGTTTATTTTTATTTATTTTTTTGTTTTTTTAATGCTACAGTGTGTAGGATTTAGTGGTGTTTATTCGCAGAAATACAACCCCAAATCAGAAAAGGTTGGAATGGTATGGAAAATTTGGGATATAGAAGGAAAACCTGATTCATAAAAAGTATGCAACAACAACAGGAGGAGGGTAAAAGGACTCTTCACTTCCTGCTATGGACCAGCACATTGGCAGCATAATTGGAAAGACCTCTGTGTTGGCTGTTGTATTATTTAACTGGTTTAACTAAATTGCCTCCAGTCGTACATTCCACCGTCTTTCTAATTGACTTTAATTGACAATCAACCTTAAATGGTTTCATGTTCATGAATTTGACATCAAGCACCCTGAAAAAAACCTATTAGTGGCTTAAGTGTCTGTAAAATAAAGACATGAATAAACTGTTAATGCAATGACTTTTTTTTCTTCGTAGTTTGTGATTTGGTCCAACATGTGCATCCTTTCTCCATTTGGTGGATGTATTTCATTAGCAGTTGGTCTGTTCTAGCACAAGGTGCCACTGCAATACACATGATCAGAGGTGTACATAAATTCGTGCACATTCCCAAGGAGAAGTACAAATGGATGAATCCCACATTTTCCTCAGAAATGATTGTGTTCATGGTTTGTAAACATTTGTGATTGCAGGCAGCATTGATAAATGAGGGCCCTGGAATCATCCTTTCTGTCAGTCTCTCCATGAGTCTTGTAAGTGCAACTCTTCTTAAACTGTTTGGTGGATTTCAGAGAACCTTCACACAATGGTATCGCTCCATATGAAGATGCGCATGAAGGAAAATGATTCCCGTCCGGCGTCTTTAAGGGAAGATAATTGTTGGACTTTTGTTGTTTTGTTTTTTTTAAATCCATCATATTTGTCAATTACATGAACAGGGGTTTATCTGTTTGTTAATTCAGGTATTTCATCACAACAAGTTTACTACCACTGATACATAATACATGCAGGTAGCTTTTTGTAAGCTTCCTCGTAGGTCTGTAGTTTTCAGTGACAAGTGCCTGTTTTGCCAAATGTGCCGTGCCTTGTTTTCTAACATAATAAAGGAAGCCCTCAGCTTGCATCAGCAAAGACACTTTGTGATCCCCCAATGCTATTGTCCTGATAATTACCGTGACTTTATTTTGGCTGATGTGTTTTGACTGGCTGATATTGTGAACCCTCAGGGAACACTGGCCGTCCTTTCAAAGAAACCTGCCCTTCGTCCATGTAGCTGTCGGGCATGCGAGCTGAAGAAGAATTGGGTCGGCTCACTTGTTTTGAGACGAGAGACAGGCCTCTAATTGGATATCGTCTCACTCTCTTTCCCTAATTAGTGCTGCATTGCTTTATGAACTGATATTAAGATGCGGGAGAAATGGTAATTAGCTAAAGGTTATTACCAGCCAGGGGCACTTGGACATGCAGCATGCTGGGTAGTGTAATGATGGAACACAGGTTTGTTTATTTTGCCTTGCCTCTACTGTAGATGAAACTTTTTTTAACAATTATTTTTGAATGCTGATTACTTGATTTAAATTCGCACAGTTTAGATCACTTTAGAATAATATCAATTATGTTCAAAGTAGAATTTTAAAAATGCATGCTATGCCATCAAGCCATTATGGTGATAGTCCAAGCAAGCCTCTAATCAGAACTCAGAGGTGTAGCCATTCTGGTCACTGCCCCAGTAGGGCACCAACTGACCCTCAGCCATTTGGCATTGTTGATGACGGGCCCCAGCAGGCCTCTAGCAAGCACTCTACTGTTGAACCCTCCTGGTGTTGGCCTTGTCAACCCTATAACTGGCCCTCTGCCATTGACCTCTTGTGGTGGAAGGACTCTAACATTCGCATTTGAGTTATCCTGGTGAAAGCCATGGAGGAGCATCTGTTTCATCCTCCGTCATTGGGCCTTCCTGGTGATGGCCATGACAGGCCTAGTCCACTTGAATTGAACCAATCTGGTCCCCTTGTCGATGCTACCATAGGCCTCCAACAAGCCCTCCACCATCAAAAATGACATGTGATGGCCCCAGCAGGCTTCCAACAAGTATACCATCAAGCAGGTTTGACCAACCCTATCCACGGATGACCTCAAACATGTCATCCATTGAGCCTGACTGACAACGATGACAGATGACCTTGTTCTAAATGACAAAAGCAATTATTTTTTTCAAAAAAATGCATACTACAGCTTACAGTACAGCTGCAGTACCTTATTCTGAATGTTAATACTGTATGGGTGGCATGCATTGTGAATGGATACAGTGCTGTGAATTTGAATTCAGATGTGACTTTTTCTTCCAAGCAGGGCCATTCATCATGCTGCCAAGCCACATTGCCTGTCGCTTTGATGCAAGGGAGAGACTCACTGTGGTAGCAACCCTTTGCTATGATCACAACTGACACCGATTATCACTTGCATTCACTTACAGTGCAGACACAGCCCTCCCATACTGCAGTGTACCTATCCAGAGGTCGTGACGTCATGGTCGTCTCACCACAAACGTACACAGAATGTGTCCCAGGGCCTATTCTGAGCACGGATACCTTTGATTGAACAAGAGATAGTTTGTGTTGAAATCCAGGCTGCAAAAACCCATCTATTTAGAGCTGACTGCAGACCTACTCAATTGTTTTTTGGGGGTTTTTTGCCGGAGAGAAAAGCATTTGTGAAAGAATTGATTTGATGTTGAAAGTCGAGTTGAATAAAGTCAAACATGCTGACATTGCAGTGCGGCTTATTTGCAAGACTCTAGAGAGAGCAAGATGTCAGCTGCTTATATCTCTGTCCATCCCTCTCTCCTTTTCCTTCTTTCAACATTGTGCTCCGAGCATGCAGTTTTCTAATCATCCAAAAGAGGACAGTGTGGAACATGATGCCACCTCCAGGGAGAGACGCACATATAAAAGAGGTGGATGATAAGAAACTCCTTTCAGCCTCCAAAAAAATACCACTTTTATCTTTTTAGCCACTAGAGAATATACTTACAGGGTCTGAAAAGGATCTGCAACTCCGGCAAACAACAAGCCAAGCTTTACATTTTCAGCTCCAAAGTCCATCCCTGCTCTTTGCATTTATTTTAAGTCTAAACAGACAGTACAGCAGCACAAGGAGACATTATCACAATAGCGTGTCACTGTGCCCTGCATATTCAGCAGGCAGAAAATCACTCGGAGGTGGGGAGAAGGATAGAAATTCTGAGAAAAGGAGAGAGAGGTTGATGGCTAAAGACACAGTGAGGGAGGGGAGAAGGCAATGCAGGGGCGTAAAAGGAAGCGAAACAGACAGCTGCGTGAAGCTCACAGGAAGAGGCAGCAGCCAGGGGAGAGATATTGCATGCTGGGAACGTGAGCAGTTCTGACACATGGGCAACAGAGCGAATAGGGCCGACACAATGTAGGGAGGCAGAGAGCACTGGGAGGCATCATGATGTACAGTAGGACTACAGCCACTTCACGTTTGCAGTGTCTCGACAGTCAAAAGCTCAGCAGAAACGCAGCTGAATGGAGCCCTTATCCCCCTTGACACTTGGTCACTGTTCTCGACAAACGCCGGGATGTATAATAGCTACGCCAGAAGGTCATATTTTTGAAGCCACCTGGGATAGAGGATTCATAGATCTTCTCATCTCAATTAAAAAAATTAAAAAAAATCACCAGCTACTAATTTCTGGCTCTATTTTGATGAACTTTTTTAATACGTTAAAAGCCTGACTTTGCTGTGATAAAACATTTTTATTTAGGTATCGCTGGTCATGAGAGCTTGGTAACAATTTTTTTCTTTTTTTGAGTGTATGTTCTTTATGATTCTCAAATGTCTTTAAAGCTACAGTGTGTAGGATTTAGTGTCATCTAGTGGTGAGGCTGCAGATTGCATTATGCCATTGTCGGTCACAATTTCACACCCTTGCCGTCTCTTGTGATAAGCCATATGTATACTCCTCCATTTCACAAAAATGAGGCTTCTCAAACTTGTTAGCCTGCACATCGCAACCATTAGACAATGTTTCGTGGAGTAACCACTGATTCCTCTTCTTTTTTCTTCAGTCTTCCGGACACACTGCAAAATGTAAAAGGCAGATTATGTCCCTTTTGGCCTACTGTATCAACATGGCGCTGCAACATGGCGGCCTCCATGAGGGGGCCCACTCCAATGTAGATATGAAGGTATCATTCTCAGCTTATGAAAACACATTGAGTCAATGTTTCAGGTAATTTATACACTAATGCACAGATGGTTATGAATACTATATTCAATTTCTGCTAATAAACACCCCTAAATCCGACATACTGCAGCTTTAAATATCTCTGTGCATCATAACAATCTTCATCTTATATCTGAGTGACTGAAAGCCAGTGAAGCAACCTGAGTACTGACATGTTTATTTTTATGCAAACTTGTTAGGACTCTGGCTGCTGTATTCAGAATATTTTAGTCTTATTTTCTGCTTTCATAGAGTAGAAAAAAACATGACTGCAGAAACCAAGTCTGTTTTATATTTCTTAGTCATCCAAAGAAAACAAACCTTTATAATTTTACATACACTCTATAAATGGTTATAGTAATGTAATGACTCTCAAAGTACAGATCAGCATCTAAAATAACTACAAGCTAACTCATCTTCTCATTGTATTTCAGACATGAGGCATCTCCTACAAAATAAATACCAGTGCCAAACTGGAGGATCAAAATCTTACAAAACCTAGCCTGAAGTAGACCCTGGTTTGTGGTTGGGGTTAGACACACACCCAAATAATAGCTATTGATCACTGACCAGAGGAAGAACTATCAGTTTCCCGCAAACATCACAGCAGCTGCAAATTTCTTTTCATACATGGCTGACATATGCATACAGACGCTCTACACACACATAATACCGCGTTCTTGTAGAAAACAGGTTCACTGAACATTCTTAAACACATGACAGGACAACGCTGACAAACACGCATGGTGAGTAAATTGGTAGCCTGCCAAAAGCTTCAAGTTGGAGATTAGTACTGATGTAGTCTGACTCAGAGTATCACTGGTGGTCTTGGCGGGCAAGTCGTGTGTTCATAATGGTATATTGTGCTGTTTTCGCTGCCCCTTTCAAGCACTAATCAAGCAATTACAGGCATTTTTTTTTGTAAACAGCAATGTGGCTACGGCAACGCTAACCTCATGACCAGTGTTGATAGACCTCTGTGGCCTCTGAGAAATCAATGTGCCTGTAATCTGAAGTTTCTTTATGCCTCCACTGTGCACTGGCTGCTGTATTGAGTGACTGGCCTCCATTAATTACTGGGAGTGACATCTGGAGCCAGAAAACTGGATCTTTAAGAAACTTCAGTTTGTGCTATAGATGGTGTGAAGAAACTCAAATTTCAAGACTAACTTTAAAAATGCAAGTTTCATCGTATGCGTTTTCCTAGGCTTTGGGAATCATGTACCCTGTAAAATGCAATGAGTGAATAGATACATAAATGAACGAGTCCATCCTGTCCAGTTGAACATAAGTCAAAAACAGTAAATGGTGTCATCTTGTACGTCTCCATATTAAAAAGGACATATAATGAGTACAAACTTGTTAAAATCTAGTGAACTTTGATGCACCTGATCAATTGAAAAAGCATCTTTGTTTTGCTTATGTAATATTCCACCAGCCACCTGCCAAACACTGCCACCTGATGCATGCTGAGTGGATGTTTGATGATGGATTAGGAGCTGTGGGTGAGGGGGGCGGACTGTTTCCACACAGAAATGTATGACTAGCACCAGTGGCCTTGGTTGCCATCTGACATAGGGTTTGTAAATGAAAGAAACTGACATGGTTATTTCAAGCGACGTGTCAGAATGGGGAACTCCAGTGTAGATACAGTCAGGGACATAAGTGTTTGGACAGAGACACAGTTTTTGTAATTTTGTCTCTGTACAGCACTCTTGCATGAAAATCCTCTTCTGCGCCACTCCACCACGAAGCTGTATAACTGGTGACACAACAGATAAAAGTTGCACTGTGCACAATTTCTCTATGACTGATGAAGTTGCACCAGCCCCAGTTTCTGCAATCACAGCCACAGGAGCCTGCATCTCCTTCAGAGTTGTTGTAGGTGTCTTGGTGACTGATTTCAGTAGTTTCCTTCTGGGATATGTGTTTGAATAGGTGTTTGAATTCCAATATGTAGACCTGGGTTAGAGTCCTGGTGAAGCTACCGGCTTGTGTCCTGGGCCACCCAGTTGTAAATGGGGAGTGGCCTTCGTTAGGGAAGTAACCTGCAATGGACTGACGTCCCATCCAGGGGGAGTCGTAGACTCTCATCTGCTTCACACTACTTATCCGGAAAGAAGCACTGGCATCAGTGGGCCTCAGGGGCCTATATATAGGACTTACTACTTGAGTTAAAGTCTACACAACAAATACATCTCAATTGTGTCATTTCAACTCCATTGTGGTGGTGTACAGAAGCTGTCCAACTATGCATGTATCTGTCTGTAAGACCACATCTGCACATAGACTGTCTGTAGCATTTTAACTCTGACATTGGTCATATTTTGGACTTCGACTCTGAACGGGAAAATATTTTAAAAATCATGTTTTAAAAATGATTGTCACAACATTTCCTGAAAGTTTACATAGGCAGGCTGTCTCAGGCTTATCCAAAAAGAAGCAATGAAACGTAATAGTTTTTTTTTCCAATGTTAGTTTCATTCATTGACTAAACCTTTAATATTTTAGCAGTTAAATTTGCTCTGTTGAACCTTACTGCAGGTGAGGTCAGGTTGAAGAGCATGCCTTGATGTTGACATCCTCAGCTGGTTAAAACCTTGAAGTTATAATGGGCGGATTTCTCCAGGCTAGGGACCAGCTGATATGGATTTTACATTATACAATGGAACACCTGCATTCAGTTGGCATTCATTGTCTTGCCCAAATACACAAAGACCACTTGTCATTTTGGCTTGGGGACAACAGAGTCTACTGACTGAGCGATGGTGTGCTCACTATAGGCATCACAATCAGGTTTATTGCCAAGTAGGTTTTCCCTGAAAAGGAGCTTGCTTTGGTCTCATGGTGTTCACCAATCAGCATAATGTAAGGTAATTCAACAATAAACAACAAATATCGTGCAGTGAGAAACATTGTGCAACATTTTTAAGTGCTGAACTTGGATAAATATACATGAGCAGGATTCCACAAAATAATATATCCTTTGAAATCAAATTCCAAGGTGATCAAAGAGGTTTTGACAGCTGACTTTGTATTTCTCCAACATCCTCACCTCTGAGGATTATTTAGCTTTTGTTCCAATCAAAAAAGACTATATTCTAAAGAATCTATGGAAGATGATCAGTAACAAGTTAATACCACCGATGCTTTTGTGTATGTATCAATGAAGATGTAATACAAATGTCAATATGAAACCACCAATGCACAATATCTGTGTGAACATGCATGGGTATTTTTCCTCAGTATTGTGTTGGTGAACAAATAAAAAATAAACCATGTCTCGTATGTTGCCAATATTTCAGTGCCCCAAGCACAATCAACCTCGAGATTTGTTTTTTGAACCATGATGCAAGA
>OMMV01087897.1:24071-38758 GCA_900302635.1 Chatrabus melanurus
AGGATATACATGGTCATATAGTTAGCCTTACTCTGTAAAAATCTGCAGTTTTCAAAGTTAGATTTTTGCCAAAATAATATTCAGATTACATCTCCCAACTGACAAAGGAGTTTATGAGTATAATGACATTTTGATGAAAATCAGATTGGAATCTTCTAGTCTGACTTGCATTGCAGTGGGCGGAGGTATGAATTCTTCAAGTACTGGCTTACAGTGATGAACACTGATGGTCTCTCATGCAACCATGTCCCTTCTCACCTCGGCTTACCTAATTTCATAAAGTAATGTTATGTCTGTATCAAAATTTAACCCAAAACTGTAGACATCATAAGCAAACCAATTGTTTTAAAAGATTTTCCCTCATTTCCGGCAATTATAACTTGATATTTGGCAGCAATTTACTCAATGGTACTACGCAATGTAATTATTGTACTTGTGATTTACTCTTTTCCATATCAGCATTAGGACATCCTGAGCAAAGTAGAATAGCTGACCCTTGTGTATTTTCCTCCAAAAGTAATCTCTCTAGCATTAAAGTAGTTCTGGAAATGTTAGTTGCTATAGAAAGTTCCACGAAGCAAGTTTTTTTTTTTTAATATCCATTTGGTGTTTGATCATTGACAGATCATGTCTGGTCTCAGAGTATGTGCTGGTGCTGCACGTCGCCACATCCACCACATGCCAGAACCACCCTGGGTCCTGGTTGGCAACCACCTAGGCAGACAGCTGGTCCAACCCCACCTCCTGAAAATAACCATCTGTCTGCCACAGCCATGTAATGCATGGGCTTCTCCTTGGACTTTTACTTTTACTGGGGTCCTCAGCACTGAGGCACCTGTACAATGGTTCATGCACAGGGACGTGCGTCAAATGGGCATGTTGTCGCAGCTGACATTCCTTCACAATGCAGATAATGTGCCATATCTAAGTCTTCATAAGTGACCATTTGTTTGATACAAAGTCTTTCCAACTGTGCCCAAGTGTTCTCCACAGACATCCAGTACCTAAGACATCCTGTTGGCCCTTTAGGTCACTGGTTTGCATCGTCTCTTAACCATAGACTTGGACTTGCATTCTCCTAAAAAGGCATCGGCATTGTCAAACACCTCTGTCCAGTGACCTCATGACTCCCTAAGCTCTTCCCCGGCGTCTCTGAGGTTCGGGATATATGAATGTCACTGCTGAGATAAGTGAATCTCTCAACAAGTTCAATACTTTGACCACAAATGGATACACTTCTGATGGCTGAGTCTAGCAAGTCAATGAAAGTCAGGATCTTAGGGCTAGTTCATACTTCACAGGAAAATAGTTAATAATTTATCCATTTTGGCCTTTCATCCACATGAATCCGCTGTTTTCCCCACCCCAAAACAGCGCTGTTTGAGAACAGCCTCCAGAGTGGATCAAAAGGAAAACGGCGGAGTCGTTTCTGTGTGTGAACATCCAAAACCGTATGTTTTGGGAAATGGTGCAATAACACTAACCGCCAGCAGGGGGCAGCAGCAGTATGTCGTGTTGCTGTGAACGTGTCTGTGAAGCGTAGAAGAAGACCCCACGACATGGGATGTGTCGAGCCACCTCTTGCCACACGATGGCAACACTTGACATTGTTTCAGGTTGCTCTGCACTACAGCACCCTCCAAATGCCGAAGAAGAAATGAACAATGCTTCATGTGGAAGCAGATATTTTCAGATACGGCCACATGCCATATTCATTTCAATCCGGCGATCCCAACGGAAACTCAGCCATGTGGACTAGAACTTAGTGTTGATCCAGGACGATCACAAACCCAGACATCCCAATTCCTCACTTAGTTTCTCAAGCGGTGCAATCGGGACATGTATCGTTTCCACAAAGATCACAGCATGGACTGAAAAGTCGAGATCACTGAACCTCTCATCACTGACAAAGGCACAAAAGCCACTTATTTCCACAGCCCTACCGAACACCCAGTCCATGCAAACACTGAACAGCATAGGAGCCAAAACCCATCCCTGATGGACGCCAGTATCCACTTGGAAAAGGTCATAGATTTTGGCCCTGCTTTTCACAGCACTCACAGTACCTGTGTACAGGCTGGCTATGATGCAACTTCTTGGGGATTCCACAAATTCTCAGGATGGCTCAGCAAATTGTTTTTATTGTTTATAGCTTTTATAGAGCATAACAGTGACCAGTACATATGTTGTATGTCAGTTTTTTGTACATTACAACACGTGGAAAATATGACTTTGAATGACTGGTGTTTCCATACCAGCACAAACAAACAAGTTTATTTTTGATGTTTTGTTTTTTTTCTTCAGTCTTTATTTGGCTGCAGATTTGTGACTATATAAGATTCATTTTTGTTATTCCGCACCATCCCGATGCCAATATTACGTATTTCCTGGAGAAGTGTTTCCCTATTCGGCGAAACATTTTACTCACTCTGCAGCGTGAAATGTTTAAAAGGTGTAGGACAACTACCACAACTGGCTGATATGGTAATGCTTATTTGCAATCTGATTTATGTTCCAATTCAGCCAACATGTTTGTGCATACATGAACCCAAAGCGCCTGGACATCTGGATTCTGCATACTCCCATGTAGTGGACGTATTCCTGGCTTGATGCTTTGCTCTGGCTGACGTGCTTGTGCCTTTAATACCGGGGCACTATTCTCAAAGAAAACGGGTGAAATAAACATCCTGTGAAATAAACGTCTTGTGTAAAACTAGCATGAGCTCTCTGACACACCAGCTTCTGCAGTTTGTTGTCTTCTGTGTTGGGCTGGATGCCTCGTTTCTATTTGAACGTTTGGTATGAAAGGCCATTAATGCTTGGGAGAAGATTTGTTTATAAACTGATGGGGGACAAATAAATAATGGAAGAAGAAAAATGCTAAAAATGCACAAAAACAGCTTGGTGTGGATATCAGGAAGGAAGCCAAATGTTTGAAGGAGAGTCCAAGTTGGCCTTAACTATAGGGCTGGTCAGTGTTTGGCGTTTGTTCTGCAACATTCCTCTAACCTTCTAATCTCTCATCTCCCACATGCTGCTGCACTCTCTACTGTTGACTGACATGCCATTTTATTCAATTAATCTTTTATCACAAGCCTGTGGCTGATGTGTTTTCAGCCTGTGCCAAAACAGGAGTTGTGCAGGTTTTCTCTTAAATCCAGGCAGCAAACGGATCTCAGCTTTGCCCAGCTGTATTGTCTTCTTTTTTGGATGCCGTTTTGCTTATGGGCAGAGCTGGACTTACACATGGGGGGATTGGATGCATCTGTATGTAGTCCAGCGGAATTAGCATCCTTTTGTACATGAGGATTAATTTTATGTGCACTGGAGCAGTGGTTCAAAGTCTCCAGTGCAGATGTGTTTTGGAAAACTGGTTTTTGTCTTTAATCTTGCCTTATCAAAGAATTGCAGGGTTAATGCTCAAGATAATTTTGACTGTTGGGGTTAGTTTTCTTCTTTCTTTCTTTTTTTTAAAAGCCGTTCTCAACAAAATGTCAATCAAATCAAATTTGACTGAGTTTTAACCCATCAAATTTGATCAGGGTTTAAATTTAGAACTGGATCTTGTTTTCTACACTTATTTATTGCAATGGGTATTTTTAAACTTTTTGCTCAATTTCTCATATACTATTCAGGTAACCGCCACAATATGCATTAATTGGTCTTCAGATGTAGATTCTAAATCCTGTATGTATTTTTTTATTTTTTATTGCAAGATGGGGTGATTTTTTTTTTCTTAATCTGAATTTTTTTTTGACTTTTCAGTCAATTTTGAAAATGGTTTTACACAAAAAATGATGGAATGATTCACTGTCCCAAGAGCAAAAACCGATAAAATTTTACTGATTTTACAAATTTCATTGTAGATCAGTTTTCTGTATGCTGTTACATTGCATGATGGGGCTTAAAAATATATACTAGTGTGTTGACACCCATGACTATGTGACAGAAAATGGCACCTTCATTTGAACTAATATGATATGTCATAATCAAACAGAGACTGAGTAAAGTTTTACATTTCAGTTTACACCTCGTTTTGTGGAGGATGTTGTATTCAAACATAGCCCCAAGTGTTCCCTGTGTAGGGAGTAAAGAAATGTTTGGTGCATCCCCAGTGACATTATGGAAAAACTCCAACAACAAAAACAAGTATGGCTGCTCTTGGTGATGAATCTTGTGTTGGTGGAAGACTGTCAGTTTTATGGCACAAAAACTCTGTAAAACATTTGCCACTTTTATTTGGAGAAATGCAAATTTTTGTGCGTCTTTTCCAGTGTGGCCTCCACCAACCTCTTTCAAATAAGTTAGATACATTTTGGAGGTTGTGTGATGCATCACTGCTCACAAAAATGTAGTTGTAGGAAAAGGCTAAAATTATTACATAGATTCATTTGTCAAACATTTTTCAACAAAATTGTTGGAATTGTCAATTTTAACAAGAACAACAATCCATTATATTTTGGCATTCATCAGGATCCGGATATGGATTCTGGATCCTTCCCCCCCACCTCAACATCCGCTGCTTTTGTTTGTTTAACTTTTCTCAAATAGTATAATGAATTTTATGTTGAGGAAACGACTGTTAAATTTTGGTATGGATCTGGATTCTTGTTCAGGTTTGTAGACTCTTTCATGAAGCAAGATGTTTTAATTTTTTTATTTTATTTTAGAAAAGTCAAACTGTCATTGAAATACCATCCACCCAGTGTATTTCTTCAACTATGAAGAATGAAGAGAACACATTTTATAGTCTGTCCGTGTGTTCTGTTAATAGACACATAAGCTACTCAGTTTTTTGTGGTTTTTTTTTTCCTCAGGATGCCACAGAATTCATAAACATGTTACCATTCAAGCTTAATTGACGATTAAAGTCAAATATAAAGAGTTGAATGTAAGGATGGAGGCAGTTTAGTTGAACCAGTTTTTGTTTCAGATCATCCATCTCCATCTCACCCGATCACGTATGGAACTCTTATTATGATTCACATATTGATTTAGCATAAGTTTTATGCCAGATGCCCTTCCTGCTTCAACTCCAGATGCAAGGTGATGGAACCTAATGTGTATATTTTAGTTAAACCAGTTTAATGAAAGGCAACACTGAGGTTTCTTTAATTATGCTGCCAATGTTCTGGTCCACACAGATGGTTTGGAGTCACTCTGACCTCCTCCTGTCACACTTGTTTCCCTTTTGTGCATCTCATATTTCTTGCTTTTTTTTCCCCCTTCAATGTATTTTGTTTTGTGTGTTGGATTTGAATTTCATTACCTGTTCTGCACTCAGATGAGGCAGAATTTGCTGCAGCTCTAACCTGGTTCTAAAAAGTATTGCTTCGTTTCGTTCCACTTTGTTGATCAGTTCTTGCAGCTTTAAAGGGCCGGTTTGTGACCATAAATGGTCATTTCAGGTAGTTGTCTATGCAAGTGAGACTTCAGGTGCACTCGCGCAGTGCTTTAGAACATGTCTGGTTTGTCAAGGTAGAATACGTATGAAACATTGGTAACTGCCAATTTTTTTTTTGTACTTGCGGAACATTCCAAATTTTCTTAATAGGAGTCAATTTAGAAGCTTTTTTTTCTTATGCAACATTAACGAATGAGGTCCCTGGGCACTCCCATAGCTTCTCTTATGTGATCGCTGATATACAAATCTGTTTCTCCAAAAGTCTTTGCGAGGCTCTAAACCACTCACTCTCAACTCATATTTTATCATGCCCGTCTTCCCAATGTCTACAGGATAAACCTTTCAATTCTACCAACTGTCTTCATGACATTCATGCCATGTGAAGGCTGTGGTATGAATGGGCTCAGAAGCACGCTAAGAGGGAGGGTTGGGTTATGGCTCTGTACGCTCCCAGCACTCACCCTTGTTAGCCTTTACCCGTTAGACAATGCTCTGATGAAACATGACAGGACAAGCTTTCATAGCCATGTTGGGGCTAACACTCCAAAATGCTAGCAGCTGCACTGTTTTGTAGTTTCAGCATGGAAAGTTCATTTTAAATGGGTATGGAGCAATGCTTTGTTTACCAATGATAGGAATTAAAATAAAATAAAAAATTCCAGAAATGTGTGAAAAATCCAACCAATATAGAAGCATTGCCAGTAATCTCAGAGAAAACACTATGGTGAATCATTTGCCAGGTCATGTCAGTCTGGGAGCATGCACTGGTGCCGCACATCTGCCCCAAACATGAGCAATCACAGCAGGCTCAACGTTGTGATACCACCAGTAAAAACCTCCAGCTGTCTGATCTGTAAAAAGCTTTTGGACGGTCTGTGATGCAGAGTTTACATTGTCACTTCAACCACATATGATCCAGAAATAACCGCAGGCAAAGTCTCCCTGTACCTCAGTACGGAAACATCCCGATCATTTAAAAGTCATGGCTGATCTTGTTCTTCTCTGAAGCTATAGCTTGTATTCTGTGGCGAAACCTCACAGGATCGTCCCGGTTTATGTGTGTAAGATTATGCTGCTAGCTGTGCGACTGATTGATATCATAAGTGAACCATGGGCTGAAAGGTCCCTCAGCACCGGATGAAAGGCAGGATTAACAGACGTGGGGTTGAGGCAGTACGAGCATGGGGAGTGAATCGAGGGAGATCAGATGAGGAAATAATAAAGAAGGGTCCCTGCCTTCAGAGAGGGCCAGGCAGAGAAGCGGGGCTTATGAGATGCAGAAATATTGCAGCGGATTCGATGATCAGTTCCAAAGAGTTGGCAGCTTTCCTGGCTGCCTTCCCAGTCCTCAGAAGAGACGGAAGAAAGGCAAGTTTGATGGTGAAGATAGATATTAGGATTAGAAAAACGACTGCAGCAGCGTATACACAAAACAATTTATCCAGTTGGTTTTTCCTTTCCAAAATCTGACATTTGTTCCACCTTTGAAACTTAATTCCAAACTATAGAATCATGCATTTTAATCAAACGTTTCTTGGTCAAGCACAGACCAGACTCGCAGTGGTCTCTCCCTTCACAGGTTCCTGGGTTTGTTGTTTGTCTCAGGGCTCAAATAGACTGATTGTGATGCACACGACACTTTGAATGAACTAATAACACAGCCTATGATTGGTTCATGCAGTCCAGGCTAAAAATCCCAATCATGCAGTTTGATGATGAGGTGGAGATCATTATTGATCCACCAAGGCACTGTGTTTTCTTTTTGCCTGCCCACAAGAGGGACGGTGTGCCACCACCAAAGTGAGGCATTTACAATTGATTGTTCCAGCTGGGAAGGGCTGTTTGACATTGTCCATATTGAGCATCTTCTTTGTCATCCGTTTCTTCAATCCTTCCACGTTCTGAGTTCAAGCTGTTTTTCTCTTCTTATAATAAAACAAAGTGAAATAAAAAATGGATACAATTATTTTTGTAATAAATGCAGGTGTCCACAGAGCTACACAATTCTAAATCTGTAGTTTTTTTTTTAAATCATAAATTTTAAAATAAATTTTAAATAAATGTTTAAATCGCACTATATTAGATCGTACATATGAACCAGAAGAATAGCATGGCTCATAGAGGCTGAATTGAAAATGTTTTATGCAATAATTTGCCTTTCAGAAAATGTTTGATTCAAATTAGAATAAGGTTAAAGTACAGTACATAGGAAAATTCCTTCATTCTGTAGCTTGTACACTTAATGCAGTTTTGAATTTATGAAACTAATAGAATCCCAATTCAGAAAACGTTGGGACGATATGGAAAATGCAAATAAAAAAAACCTGCCCCGAGTTGAGAATTTGTGGAAAATTTTGTTTTTAACGGAAAAAAAAAACTTAAGACATGTTTGCAGGAAGAATGGGACAAAATAACACCTGACACGCTTCATCGCTTGGTATCCTCAATGCCAAAATGTCTTTTAAGTGTTGTGAGATGGCAACATTACAAAGTGGTAAATGCTTTTGCGTCCCAACTTTTTATGGAAAGTGTTGCAGGAAAGGATGTATATTAACCAATGAAATGAAGTTGACCACATGAAATATGAAATAGAATTCAAAGTAAATGTAAGAATCACTGCTTCTTTTTTTTTTTTTGGCATTTTCCATACTGTACCAACTTTTTCAGATTTGAGGTTGAGTATTTTGAGTCCATGAAGCACACTGTCAGTACGTTCTTGAAAGACTCTGTCCATTAGTCTGTCCATACTTTAGTTGGCTATCAAGCTCCCCATATCCTCTGTCACCCCTCAGTTTTATGTGTTTATTAGCTGACTGCTGGCCACATCAGCGTATGCAGAGCCAAACTTTCAGCTCGACACTCTATCAGGATCTTTAGGAACATGAGTTGCTGACATATTTAGCAACATGCTTGTCCCATTGCAAATCCACATCTTCTGAGAAGAAGATTACATAATCAGTTTTCAAATTCACAAAATTAAATATCTTAATGCCTCGACAAACTACAAACCAGCTTCCTGTGGATGGATTTGGTCATTTCAACATCCTCTGGTTTGTGTGTCAGTGATAGTTGTAGCATAGAAGCAGTGTTGCAGATGCTGCAGAAACATGGCAGTTCTGTTGAGGTTTAATTACACACGGTTGGTTATTTGTGCTGCCTATGTTGTAGTATTGACTCCACAACCTTGAAACAGTGGACACATTGATATGGAGTGCTCGTAGTAGCAGTAGCTATGACATTCCCCAATGAGCATGATGGTTGTTGTTTTTCTATCATTTAGCCTTCACTGTACTGTCACTAGAATTTGCATCAAGATGATGTAGAAAGGATTCAATGTGGATCGTACCCTGGATGTTTAGTCATTAGATTTTTAAAAAATTTGGCCAAGCAACACACAAAGAGAAGCAACCCAATAAATTATACACAACATAAAATCGATAAAGAATGTTTTTTTTTCACAAAAAGATAAATTCTTCAGAGTTGTCAATACATATAGGAGAAATTGTTATACAAAAATCACTATAATGTATGCCTTAACCAGTATGTTGGTGTAGTTTTAATGTTGTGTTGGTTGTTTTTCTCAGTTTATGTCTGTCTGCTATATAGATATTGCCAACTGTAACTCTTACCGTACGTTCCGGATTATATGTTGCACCAGAGTATTAGTTGCATCATGAAGGGGAAAAAAATTGGTCTATAAGTCGTAATTATATTTGAAATGTTGTGCTCCTGCTTCATGCAACCAGAAGAAAAACAAATTTAATTGGCACATTATTTATTTATGACGCAAACACTGCGTTAGCAAGCAGACGCTAACGGGCTAATTAATGTCATTGTGAGAGGCACACAGATCTAGGGTGAACTGCTTCTTGTCGCCACTGAAAACATCAAGAAGGAGCTAAACGTTTGCACGTTTACCTCGCTGAATGTAAATCTTGTTAATTGATTATACATTTTTAATACATTATAGTTAGCCTTACCTTAGCCTAGCTGTCCTCCGTCTGTCCCACAAAGTCCAAAAAAGTGGACTGCCGAACAGTCTAAAGGTTATTCCCTTTCTTTATTCAAGAGGGTGGTCTTTCAGTTAGAGAGCATGATTTATTACTTTCACTCATTCTGTAAGACCCAGAATGTCCTCCTCTTTCAGATCATCGTCTTCTTGTTTTATGGCGGTTAGCATCAAGCTTAATGGTGCATTACCGCCACCTTCTGCTCCGGAGTGTGGATGAGACAGTACCTTATTCAGATCAGTATGCAGGAGCAGCTTTCAGTTGTCTTGCATGTTGCCGGTGCCATCGTGTGGCCGTAGATGTTAATGCAGTAGTTTGTGGCATATAAGTTGCTTCTAAATATAAGTCGCAGGACCAGCTATGCAAGTTGAAAAAAAAAAAGTGACTTGTAGTCCAGAAAATACAGTAACTGTTTGTCAATTTATAAGCTACATTAAATACAATGGCATACCCACTACCACTCCACTAATTTGCTGTATGAGACATCCAAAGATAGTTAAGATGCTATTTTTGTGTGTGAGAGAGAAAGAGAGGGAGATTAGCTGAAATACTTTGTAGTTCAAACGAGTCAGCAGTGACTCAGAAAACTTTAATGATGTAACAAAGAAATGCTGTGTTATGGCCTAGCTTCATTCAAATATAGATGATGTGTCACACTGTTTTCCCATTATTTTGCAGAAGTGAAAATGCCCTGAAGCAGTTGTTGTCTTTGTTATTGTTATTTTGATGATTATGATTATGGAAGCCAGGAGAATGTGATGGCTTGCACAGCGGCAGGGATTGTATGGTGAGCTGTTGCAAACTGCCCATGTGGGAAATGGATGTGCAGAAAGATCTTGTATTTAGCGCATTGGGCTCCTGTGCATTTGTTTAACAGTTAGAGCGGTTGTTTTCTCTGTGAAACTTTTTCATACGTTGTGCCGTGCCTGTATTTCAATACATCCTTGATAAGTGAATGTTTACTCCACCGGGTCGGCTTCGGTATCGGAATATGCACACATTTTAGAATGGCTTCTTCAAAAAAAAACTAAAGGGCAACTGTGTAGATCCTCACCACTGAATAATTCGAAGAGCATTTTATGCTGTGAATATGCAAGAAAGCAAGCATGTTTTTCAACAATGTATTTCTGTTACTGATGTGTTGAAGTTTTTAGAGGAAAAATACACCCCAAGAATATCAAGTTTGCATTGTGACCCTATTTTAGCCTCACAGAGAAAGTTCCACATCCACCAATGCAAGTTCTCTTTAGTAAAATTTTGCTCATTTTAAAGCACATAACCATTTGTCTTTGCATTATTGAGCCTGTCCCTGTTCTCTGATTCAGTTCTGACTGTCTCTTATTTTCAGCTCCTTCTCTGAGAAAATGTCTGTTCTCCTGACAGTCTGTGTGGGCTTCCGGGGAGGGGTGAGGTCAGTGTTTGTGTGATGGCGGAAGACAACACCGTGTTGACAGATTGGTGTGTCACCGTGATAGTCTGAAAGAATCTCGGGGGTCAAACGGCAGACAACTACTTTGTGTCACCATCGGGCATGTTGGCTCCAGGAAGCCTCGACTTTAAACCCTCAACTGCCACATAAATAGTGGGATATACAGTTCGGTTCATAAGTAACCATGGGGAGGGTGTGTCCTGTATGTACTCTACAGTCAATGTGCATACATGTATTCAAGGTCCTGTCTGTTATTTATGAAAATGCTGAATATAGCAGTTTGACCTGAACCCATGTCAAAAATACAAGTCAAAATTGTGAGAATATTATCATTTTTATGGTGTAAGAATTCTCCTGTCACTGGGCACAGCTAACCTAAAAGTTAGCTTCAATAACCGCTAATGCACGAACTGAAAAGTGAACTGAACACTAAACCGATAAATCTCTAAAACAGTTACCTGAAGCTACCGCTAACATTTATTTGAATTTAGCTTTGGCTTGTTTTGTTTTTTTTGTCTCTAAAACCCTGAAAAACAGACCTGAAGAGCTTAAATTTTAATATGTTGTAGTGTAAACGTGGAGGTTCCCAAAAAGGTTTAGCATGCCAAGATCAAATGATGATCATGATATAAATAATGAAATAAAAAAATGAAATTAAACAATAGTTTACACTCAACATAGAGTTTATTCAAAGTATAGAAAGTATGAAACAAATGAGACATAAAGAAATAAAAATACATATGGAAAATAATTTTGATCTAATTAATTTACTCTGACTTGACCTCCTGCCCCTTCATCTCCTCGAGGTGATGCTTGTTGCCTTTGCGTGGTGTCGAGTTCGCTTATTGGATTAGTGTATAAACTCCAACCGGAACAAAGATGTATTTCAGGCTCACAAACATTTTTGAACAATAAACTTTATCAAAAAAAATAATTTTTTTTTCTAAAAAACATGTCAAATCAACATGCAGATCCATATCTGATATGCTGTGGTGACTCCAAGTTGAAATTGGGAGAAGCCGAAAGAAGTTACAAAAAAAAATGTTAGCTGACTTAAAGTTAGGGCGGCACGGTGGATTAGTGGTTAGCACTGTCGCCTCACAGCAATAATTCTTTTTGTGTGGATGTTTGCATGTTCTTCCCATGTTTGCGTGGGTTCCCTCCGGGTGCTCCGGCTTCCTCCCACTTCCAAAGACACGCAGGTTCGGTGAACTGGTGACTCTACATTGACATAAATTTATTTTTCTTGAACATGTCGTGCTTCAAAAGTTATTATGGGGCCACAAAATAGGATTTACATTACGGCGCAAGTCCAAAAAATGTTGACGTGTCGAACAATTGCACAAATTATTTGCCTCTCGTGTGTAGTTGCTTTTTTATTGTGCTCCAAATCACTATAATGGAATCTTAAACTCGGAGTGAGTTCCACAAGTGTTGTAATGTTCATCTCCCACACCAGTGAGAAAACACTGCCTGCCACGATGCCTCAAGAAAGAACTCCAATTAAGTAACAATCTGTTTCCTTGTAATTATATGTGCTGGCTTGCTTAAATTAGGCCGGAACCCGTTTACAGAATTAAAACTAGAAATTGGGTCAAGAGCATGTCACAGCGTTTCTTCTTGAGCAGCTGTGGTGGCTGGGGGAATAATGGTTGTAGTGGAGGCCGGGGACGTGTCAAGATGCCCAGCACACTGGTGGAGACGGGGCCCCTGGAGTCACTGGTGATTTCTTTACAACACCCCAGTCAAGATCTTTTAGACAGCCACAGAGCAGCCACGTCAACAAACAAATGCTTGTTTTCTACTCATTAGTGCATTCTGGTGAAAGAGGAAAGAACAACCCCTGAGTGGCTGGAAGGAATGGCGTGTCAACTCATGTTACGCATTCGGCCTCTTTATTTTTTTATCTGCAGGGATGTCCAAACAAAAGAAACAAAATGCCACGAGAAAAATGGCAGCATGTTTGCATTTTGCTTGTTTGTTTCAGAGTACGAGTGTGCATGTGTAAATGAATGTACTCGTTTTTTGTAAGCAACGACTTAAATTTTTAGGTCTTTTGGCTGTGATCACTCGAGCGTTTGGCAGCAAGATTTCTTTTCATTTTTAACTTGTTTCTTTTAGTGGACACGATGAGTAGATTGGTGATTTCGGCTGCGCTAATCATTGCACAATATCAGTTAACAAATATTGGAAGAATTATTTTATTTAAATTTTTTTAATTTTGCAAACAAGTTCACTTTCAAGTCAGTTGCATGTTAGCTGTCTAAGCTAGTTAGATTGGCAAGCCGTTGCACTGGTGATTCAGCTATGAGTGGAACGAAGAAGAGCGGTGACATCGCATCTTGCGACACGACGTGCTCAAACATTTAACAGAAGGTCGCAATTGTTCTGTCTTCTATTAAATTTAATTACCCCGTGCTTCGAGTTTGTTAGTTTTAATAATCATAATAATCACTTTGACATACTGTGAGTGTTTAAGTAACATCATTTGTCTGCTTGCTTAGTATACTTCAGGAGTCGTTAGCTTAGCTTGTTAGCTTTAGCCCACGCTAGCCTTATCTGTTATCTGGTTTGGAGTTAATTAAAGGTTTATTTTAGCTGCACGTTGTTGGCTCTGTCAGAGAGCCGTGTCCGTAAGTTACAGCAGCTTATTTCAGTGGAGTTAGATGATACAAGCACTCGCCGCTGTTCGAAAACGGCCTCCAGACGGATTAAAACGAATATGGTGGAGTCATTTCTGTGTCTGGACAGTGAAACCGTGTTTTTTGGGAAAGTGTGCAGTGACACTAACTGCCGGTACTAGGGAAGCAGCAGTATGTCCTGTCGCTGTGAACGTGTCTGTGAAGCATAGAAGAAGAGCACACATTTCCAGAGGTCAGCAATGGCTGTTTTTGACATGGTTGTTGATTTTAATAGCTTGTTTAAAGATGAACATCGTGCTGTATAATCTACACGTGACATACCTATGGACCACAGAAAGCATGGTGCATACCCTGCTTCTTTCGAGCGGACCAAGGCCCAGTGTGCGCCACTATCAGCCTCCTGCCGCACGATGCGAACAGGCGACACCCTTTCAGTTTGCTCTGCACCACAGTGCAATCCAAATGCCAAAGAAGAAATGAACATGGCTTCATGTGGATGCAGATATTTTCAGATACGGCCACGTGCCGTATTTGTTCCAAGCCAGTGCCTTCAACGAAAACACAGCTGTGTGGACTAGACCTGAGTTTTTCCCCAGTGAAAACTGGTGTTCATCAGGAATGTGTTCTGGCTCCTACACCGTTTGATGCTTGCATGGATTGGGTATTGGGTAGGATTATGGAGACCAGCGACTTAGGTGCTTTTGTTGGCAAGGAAATATTTACTGACCTTGACTTGCGGACGATGCTGTGCTCTTTGCGGAATCAATCGATATCCTGATTGCAGCACTTGAAAAGCTGAGCGAGGAATCAGAGTGTATGGGTTTGCGATTGTCCTGGATCAAGACTAAGATCTAGGCTTTTCATGACTACCTGGACTCGGCCATCAGAAGTGTGTCTGTATGCGGTGAAAGTGTTGAACTTGTAGAGACATTCACTTATCTTTGCAGTGACATTCATGTCTCTGGGTCCTCGGCCTTTGAGATCCAGAGATGCCTGGCTAGAGCTTATGGAGTCATGAGGTAGCTGGACAGAGGTGTTTAACGATGCCGATATCTTTGAAGGTCCAAGTCTTTGGGGTCCTGGTGCTTACTTGTCTTACTGTATGGTTGTGAGACTTGGACGCTGACCAGTGACCTAAGGCAAGAACTGGATGTCTTTGGTACTAGGTTTCTTCAAAGGATCCTTGGGTACCACTGGAATGA
>OMMV01087955.1:2012-12583 GCA_900302635.1 Chatrabus melanurus
CAGGACCCTATGATTAGCAACAAGGTTTCATATATAACATGCATACAGAAGACCTACTTTACAACTAAGCTGCCTGAACAAGGACAGACATGTCCCACTGCGCCAACATTCTTATTTAAACTAAGAGATACAAGAATAATGGCAAATTATGCTAAAAGGTGCCAACATGGCCCAAAATAGGAGATTGGCTGGGCCTTATGTGTATCTCTCAGAATCGTAAATTTCAAAGCTGAATATGCAGCAGTTGTTACGGAGTTACTGAAATTTTGCAGACGCATTCACTCACGGACTAGTTGTCCTGCTAATTGCAGGGAATAAACTATGAATAAAGAAAAGGCTAAAAATGGATGAGGAACATTACAGTATTTGACAACCACCTGACAAGTGAATGTTGAGAATCAATTAAATGTGGCTTCACTGTCACATTTGCATTTTACAACACCATTAAATTCATGTTACAAAGCATTTTCAACCCCATCCATCCTCCTCAACAACCCTTAAGACAAGAACATCGGTGTCATTAATGAACTTTATAGGACAATATGAGATGAGGAGTATCACTTGCATTGTGAGGGAGTGTCAGCTTCGACATTTTGACCACGCGTTTCTGTGTGCATGATCTAGCACATAGGTGCCTGAGTGAGGACCCCAGCGGCTGGAGAAGGCCAAGGGGACGCCCACGCTTCACCTGGCTACGGCAGATAGATGGTTATTTTAAAGATGTGGGGATGGACCGGTTGTCTGCCTGGGTGGCTGCCATTCGGGACCCGGGGCGGTTCCATGGCGTCGTGGATGCGGCAAAGCGCAGCATCAGCACATGCTCCCAGACTTGACTTGATAGTATAATATGTCTGTATAATGATGATACTGCGGACTTCAAAAGCACCAAACCTGTTTTGATCAAAAACATCAAACTTCCTCTATCTCAAACACTTACTCTGACCCGACTGACCCCTCCTCATCTGACTGGTTGCTCTCGTCCTCGGACTGGTCGCTGAGGAGGTCGCAGGGCAGAATAGCTGATGAATCGGCTATTTCCAGGACGGGTGCAATGCTTGGCCGGCGACTCCCAGCACCGTTCTCTGTCGGCAAGGACAGCTTGTCACTCTCTTTGGGGGGATCGGGATTCTGCAGATCAATGGCTACAGTGCCTGAAAAAAATAAAGGTTTATATGATGGAACATAAGGCCATTTAAAAATGTACTATAATGTGCTGTGAAGTCAGTGTTAAGGAGCATCTTTGCATATGAATGGCTTATAGAGTATGAGTTTCAAAAATAAGTCCTGCATGAATATTTGACCTTTAGGAAACAATTTATTCTGGCATTGTCACCTCAATCTCAGACAAATCCAACTTCTTTTTCAGCTGTTTGACCTTGAGGAGAAAATGTATTGCTTTAAGAATAGTATAACCCCAAATCAGAAAAAGTTGGGATGATATGGAAAATGAAGAAAAAAAAAAAAGCAGTGATTTTAACATTTACTTTGACTTTTATTTCATTGCAGACAGTATGAACCCAAGATAGTTCATGTTTTGTGTGATCAACTTCATTTCATTTTTTAAATTTACATCCATTCCTGCATTTAAGGTCTGCAACACATTCCAAAAAAACGTTGGGATGGGGGCAATTTAGGGTTAGTAATGAGGTTAAAAAAAAATTAATAATGATGTTATTTCAAACAGGTGATGTCAACAGGTAAGGCAAGGCAAGGCAATTTTATTTATATAGCGCCATTCATACACAAGGCAATTCAAGGTGCTTTACAAGAGAAATACATTAAAATAAAACATTAAAGGAAATCATTAAAAACAAAAGCTAAAAGCAAGACAATAAATAGCTAAAAACAGTGCAGAAAAATGCATTTAAAAAGCAAACATAAAGCAAAAGCAACAGCAGACAAATGCAAATGATTGTAATCATGATTTGGTACAAAAGCAGTATTAAAGAAAGGCTGAGTCTTTGAGGAGCAAAGATGGGCAGAGGATCTCCAGTTTGTCAACAAATGCATGAGAAAATCATTGAAATGTTTAAAAGCAATGTTCTTCAAAGAAACATTGGAAGGAATTTGTATATTTTCCCTCTATAGTGCATAATATCATTTAACGATTCAAGGGAGAAATTTCAGTGCGTAAAGAGCAAGGGCACAAGCTTAAGCTGAACACCTGTGATCTTCGATCCCTGAGATGATGCATCAACAACCGTCATTCATCAATAGCTGATATAACCACATGGGCAAGGGATTACTTTGGGAAACCTTTGTCAAGCACTACAATATGGCGTTACATTCACAAAAGCCACAAAACTTTAGTGTGCAAAAAAGAAGCCTTATGTTAACCTTGTACAGAACCCGCGTCGACTTCTCTGGGCTCGGAGGCATCTGGGTTGGACCATCACACAGTGGAAACTTGTATTCAAACCAATCAGTATTCCAGCTCTTTTTTTTGGAAGAAATGGCCACCATGTGCTCCAGACCAAAAACAAAACGGACCATCCAGACCATTATCAGCAACACGTCCAAAAGACAGGGTCTGTCATGGTATGGGGCTGTGTCAGTGCCCTTGGTAAAGGTACCCGTAAACCGGGGTGACAAGGTACAGTGGGGTAACAAGGGACAAAAGTGAAAATGGTTTTCTTTTGCCCTTAAACCACTGAATTCACAAAGAAAATTGTCAAATATTGCATTACTTTTCTTGGAAAAAAAACCTATACTATAGGTGGCAAACATCTCATTGGTTTGAGGGCAAAAAAAGTTTTAAATTTTTGTCCCTTGTCACCCCGCTGTCCCTTGTCTCCTGTCTCCTGTGTCTCCTCTGTGACGGCAATATGAATGCAGAAAAGTACATTGAGATTTTCGAGCAACATATGTTGTCTTCAAGACATCTTTTCCAGGGACACATTGGAAAAGCAGGGCTGTGGAAGAAGAGGGCATGGTTACTGGACTGCCCTGCCTACAATCCTGACCTGTCCCCAATAGAGAATATGTGGAGAATTTTGAAATAAAAAAATGCAACAACGATGACCCCATACTGTTGCATACCTTCAGACGTGTTTGCAGGAAGAATGGGACAAAATAACACCTGAAATGCTTCATCGTTTGGTATCCTCAATGACAAAATATCTTTTAAGTGTTGTGAGAAGGAATAGCAACAAAGTGGTAAATGCTTGAGCGTCAACCTTTTTTGGAATGTGTTGCAAGCGTAAAATGCAAGAATGGATGTATATTAACAAATGAAATGAAGTTGACCACACAAAACATGAAATATCTTGGGTTCATACTGTCTGCAATGAAACAGAAGTCAAAGTAAAGGTTAGAATCACTCTTTTGTTTTTTTGTATTTTCCATACCATCTTTCTCACCTTTTTCTGATTTGGGTTTGTTAAATAACTGTACTTTAGAACTACGAGAAATGACATGCAACTTTTGTGTCTATATGTGACCATATGCACGATATATGTACAACACATATATCGCTTTAAATAGACCTTACGAATAATATATTGTACAGCACATGATTTTAGTATGAAATTTGAAAACCATACTCATCCATTACAACTCGGGAATAATTAATGTTAAAAAAAAGGTAGTGCATCATGCTCAGACTTACCATATGAAGTAGCCTGATCAACTTTCATAGGTCAAAGAAAAAGCACAAAAATGTCAGCCAGAAAAGTTAAAAAAAAAAAATAAATAAATAAAAGCATGTAGAAAAACATCATGCGTTAAAGGTCAGTGAAAGCATACGCCATCAAGGCAGCCACTACTTAAAAATGTTCAGTGTGAGTGCAATCCAGTGCATTTTAAGTACTATGTAACCAACAGCAAAAATAAAATAAAAAAAGCATCCATTTTCTCTTCTTACATGGAAACACTTTCAGCCAATTCAATGTTTAGTCTCCAACCTGAATCTCTGCTCACGTCACTACAAACATCACCCTCTGTTTGTTTTTTTTAACAGTTTCCCTCCCCCCAGTATTTCTGTGACACTCACCCATGCTGGCGATAATACTGTGCACGGGCAGCCTTGAGGGGGCGTCATAGAGTCCAGTGACTGGGAGGCCTTTGCTGTGCCTCTCCTCCTGTTTGAAAATGAAGGCTGAGTTCTCCTCTTTGGTGATGTTGATGTAGTAGCAGGTGTCAGTGGCAGCCATGATGTGGCGTGGGCCGGGGTTCAGTAGGATGCTCTTGTTGTCTTCCCTCTTCACACCGATCAGACACACGCCATACCTGCAAGGTAAAAGTTCAAAATGGTCCCAACTGTTAATAAATCTGCTTTCTGATTGCCAGACACATCAATAATGGCAGCAGGTCACGGTCAAAGCGAGCCACTCGCTACACGATGACGTGAGACGAGTGATCATTTCACCAGGATCGTATAAAAAAAATAGGAGTTCAGGAAGAAAGAGTATAATAAACGCTATTGCCTGTACCTGACATACAAATTGTTCCCATGCTTTGATTAATTTGTGCGTATGAGGTAAATACTATCATTTTAGCAGCACATGCGGCCATTGGAAAGGGCAAGGTGGTGGCTCACATGCACCTTTCCCTCTGAGCAAAGAAAATCTATTCTGTGCTCAAATGTATTTTAGTGTTTGTTATTATCCACATAAACACCCAATAACAACATCTGTCACGCAGGGTGTTATTTTACATCTCAATCCTCGGGGTGTGCCGGGCAATTTGGAACAGCGCAGGTGCTTACGTGTGCGCAAACTAAACAAACATGGGAAATAATTATATCTTCTGCCTACATAGTAACATTCTGAATGCTGAATAAAACCTGGTCTCATTACATTTATTTCTCCCTCAAGCTCTGCATCGGCCACAGATGGGACACACAGTTCACAGCTCCTGCTCATCCTTTGTTGCACGGATACAGGCACATATTGTAATGTGTGTGCCGTGTTGTGTCATCACTGTGATACGGTACTGCATTATGTTGACACGACACCATCGCATCGTGCCATCGTGTAGTGAGTGGACGCTTAAGAAATGAAATGTTGGAAGTTGGGCAGCTTGACTAACTTCTTATGAGCGTGAAAGGAGGCGTAGGTGAAACTCTTTCCATCATACTCCCCAAAAAACTTGCTGTCACACAAGCGGATGTGGTAAACTTCATTTCCCGAGCAGCGTCCGTACGTCCTCTGCCACTGCTCTGGTGACAGCTGTCCCTCCCTGAAACGGCATCATCAGAACATTTATGAATTAGAGCAACAACAAGATTTGTTTGTCTAACGTGGGTTTATGGACAGCTGGCAAACAGAGATCGGTTTTTTATTTACATTTGGATGCTACATGGCTAATTAATATCAATGACAAATTTTCACTTGGGTAATTTCATTTCAGAGAAAAGACCTTTGACCTTTACTTTAAATCCATCAAATCTAGTTTTCCCCACTCATTAATAAACCCACACATGGCCAGAACATTAAACTGTTAATGTAAGACACAGACTTTTCCTACCACATTCATAAAGTCAGGCATACCCAAAATTAAATTTTAATCCCAGTGTGCAGATGCTCAAAAGCCTGATTTCCATTTCCGCAGTTTACCAAACATGTGCGTGTGAAGAGGCTTGAAGAGAAAAAACCCAAACACTTAATTGAGGTGATGATCACTTTGACTTGGCATAGTTTTAGTTTCATCGGAGGGTCACACTTGTTCAAAACTATATAGAGATGTATTGCATGTGAAACTTTAACTCTGCCACCATGTTGGATGTGAAATGAAAAAGCAGTTAATGTCATCATGATATTATAATTAACTTAGGCGCGGTTAAGACGGACAGATCAAAGTCTTTTAATTTCCCCTTTCCAGTTCTACAGTTTAGAATATAGTTGCCAGTAATGATTCATATGAAACTTCTTTATGTTGTTCTCAAACATCAAAATCAATGGTATTGTCCTTTAATGTAGATTTTTGTTGGGGGGGGGGGATTATTCCAATTAAGTTGTATCAGACAATTAAAGAGCCCCTAAAAACATTCCTTCATCAACTTCAACGGACTGAAAAAAAATCCAAAGCACAGACTATGGCTGTCAAAACAACGCGCTAATTTAGATTAGATTAATTAATTGTAGAGCCTATAACGCGTCAAAAATTGACCTTCCTGATGCCTGTTGAGCCGGTAATTATTCAGACGTGATGGATAAAGAGCTGCGTTCATTTTTCCTGTTGCTCTGCTGCACACGTAAATCAAACCCCTGTTAATTACTTTTATTATAGAAGTAACTTGCTTTAATAACTCACAGAACTATCCAAAATGGTTTGTGTGTGTGTGTGTATGTAAAAGTGGTGGAGTTTTGCTCTGAAACACTGTTTAAGCTTAACGATCATTAATTAAACACAGCCACTGACCTGTTAAATGTGTAAAAATTTTGATTCGTGATATTTTTCATCAAAGTTTTAAAGGTTCAAGGAGCAAGTTTGAAAAAGAAAACGGTCTTGGATCAAATGAGATAATTATTAAAGGGTCATATTGTATGATACGATATATTTTATTATTCAACACTAGTCTGATATTCCGTGGTATCTTGACTGGACGAGGCCTGCCTGTAATCGTTGGTTCCTGCCGTGAATATCAGACGGCTCACTCCGTCCGATATCGGCAGCAATAATGATTGCCATTTGACACGATTGTAGACCGGCGCGCATGTGTATTTGCAATAAATATTTGCCAAGCAGATGAAGCAGACGGCAGCCAGTGTTGCCAAATTCGCGACATTGTCGCTAGATTTAGCAACTTTTGGCTATCTCTAGTGAATAAAAACCTTATTTAGCGATTAGCGACAAATCTGGCGACTTTTCACATCATCAAAAAGATCGTCCATCCCCGTCTGCAGACTCCACTGCACAGCACAAGTGGAGTGTGGGACACATCGCTTTTCTGGTGGAGCGGCACAGTTTAGCTTAGCTCTGTACACTGTGTGGGGCTGTCCGAAAAGAGTTACTTTGCCCTCCCCCTACTCACTCCCACTCGGCTTGCACATTCTACGGCTGTGGGCAAAGCAAGTGGAAGTGAATAAGGGAAGGGTGAAGTAACTCGTTTCTGACAGCCCCACACAGTGTACAGAGCTAAGCTAAGCTAAACTCTGCCGCTCTAACAGAAAAGCTGGTTTCGCAAATACAATACATATGGTCCTTCCGTTCTGACATTTCAGAATAAAAGTCCTCAATATAAATAAATGCTGCTGACCAGCGGGAACTTGCAAAAATGTATTATTTGTAGTCAAAGTTTTACATATCTTGAGATGTTAATCCAGTGTTGAATAAGCATATTAATGCATGGATTCATTGCATATCAGATCAGTTTGCAGGACCAGGCACCAGCTGCCTGGTCCTGCAAACTGATCTGATAAACCGGTCTGATATGCAATGAATCCATGCATTAATAGGTACTTGTCCCCATAGGGAAATTTGCCGTGCACATAAATGCTTCCACAATTACAGGAAAACAAACTACATATGAACAAAACAGCACCAGCTGTGCCAGTGACAACAATATATTGCACATAAAAATATTGCACACACCTTGTGGTAAAATACATTACAACTAACACATATTGCACACACCTAGTAAAACACCATGAAACTATTGCACAATTCCTTCAGCCTCAAGCAGCATTGTTTAAAAGTTTGATAGAGGAAGGAACAAATGATTTTTTAAAAAGGTTTGAGTTTGCAGTGGGAGAGTCTGTATCGTCTGCCAGAGTGCAAGTGCTGATATTCTGTGTGGAGGATATGTGACGGATCGGTCATTATCCTCTGAGCTTGTTTGAGAACAGACTGCTCATATATCGACTGAAGAGGCTGGTATTCATCCCTCCCCCTCACCTTCATGGCGGCGTGTACAAGAAGAGCAAGCTTAGTTTTTAGATGTACAGTGAGGCTGCCGTACCACTTTTTATTTACCTTTTACATTTTCATGTTTTTGAACGTTAATGTTCCTCCTCCTTTAAGCATCATTTAGGCACACAGCTCATTTGAGATCTATGTGACATAAGTAACAGAAAAATCTCCCAAATCCTTCAAATTTACCTCAGATTATTGAAAGACACCCCCCCACTCAATGATTGAGGATTACCACTCTATTCCAAAATCATACAAACCCCCCCGATATGCACAGTGAAAACTGCTACATCACACAGCAACACCACCTTAATTGAGGCGATACAAAATCGATTAAAATATACTTTATAGTGCAGCAATATATATATATATATATGTACACATACACACAAGTCAAGTCTAGGAGCATGCGCTGGTGCCGTGCTTTGCTGCGCCCACGACACCACGGAACTGGATATTAGTATTGATTAGTATTAGGGTGGATATTAGTGTGGATCCAGGACAATCACAAACCCAGACACTCAGATTCCTCACTCAGCTTCTCAAGTGCTGCAATCAGGGTATCCATTGATTCTGCAAAGATCACAGCATCGTCCACGAAGTCAAAGTCAATAAACCTTTCCTCGCCAACAAAATACCTAAGTCGCTGGTCTCCACAGCCCTACCCAACACCCAGTCCATGCAAGCATAGAGGAGCCAGAACACATCCCTGATGAACACCAGTTTTCACTGGGAAAAACTCAAGTCTCTGCTCCAAACAGCACTCACAGTATCTGTGTATAGGCTGCCTATTATGTCCAGCAACCTCTTACATACACACACACACACATATATATATATGTGTATACACACACTTTATAGCTGTAAATTACATTTCCATTTCATCATGATTAAATTAAGAACTCATATTCAGCAACATTCTCTTGTGTCAATGCCCTTTATGTTTTTCAGTCACCCTTTGTCGGTGTTGCCTGGAATATTCTTTGGTGTTCATATTACAGGCTTTGCCACAATACTAACGCATCACAAGTTGGACAGTCCAGATACAGGGGTGTTTATAGTACAGTCAACTGAATCCTAACCAAACACAGCAGCTCTCCATTTTCAGTGACTTTTAGAGAAAAATGGCTGTAAAAGGAGTGACTACATAAGTTATTGAATATTTTGTGTTTTATATTTATTTACACAGTAGAGATTTGTTTTCACTTCACCATTTCTTTATAAAAATGAATATAAAAGCCTGACTATAGTTTTCTGCCATGATGTGATGTCATAAAGCAATAAAACATGCCACAGCCCAATGGGGTGAAAATTTCTTGTACACTCATCATTTTGACTGGACTAGTGCAGGAATAGGACTGTTCACATAGCACACTGAAACTGCATATGCATATCATAAATAAATGCTGCTTTTATTGGTTTAAGTGGGAGTAAAATAACAGTGTGTACGCACTGTCCTCTGGAGGTGTGAACCAAGAGCGTGACTAAGGTGGACGTTGCTGGACACACACAGTTCAGAGCCAGCATGGCGTACTTGAACTCCTCTTCACATACAACATGATCTGATGATATAGAAAATTAAAATAGCAGGTTAGGTTTAGACATGACAGTAAAAAAATCTAAATGCATTTATTTACAGTTTTGGTTTTTCCATAAAAAGATGAACTTACCGGCAAATTTGACATGGAATTTATTTTCTGGTTTGAGGATTTGGACATAGAGAGGGCAGTTTGGTGCAAAATCCTTGGCAGCCCAAGCTCTCAGAATAGTTTGATGATCCTGTGGGAGAACATGGACAGATATTGCCCGCCTATCTACTTCATGCAGGGTCTCATTTACAAATGCAATCTGGATTTTATGGTCCATGAACTGTTCTCAGAGATACAATGTGCTCTCAGTACGCAACAGCAGTTCCAGCAAAAACATGATCTGAATATCTCCATGTCTCAACTCATGTGAAAAAGGAAGCACCCTCAAAAAAGGAACTGCTATATTTTTAGTGACAGCTACAATGAGAGGGCAGCATCCAGACTATATGACTGCCGTGACTTATTGCTTCAAACTAATGTTTGACGTGACTCACGGCAGCAGTTCGGTCGACTTCGTTCCTGCTGCTGAGGATGAAACAAGCCTCAGCATCATCCATCCTGAAGGATTGAACGAGAGAAAGAAGCAGAAGTCACAAGTTAGTCACCACGAAGAAGACAGTCAATCATACATACAAGAAAACTACCCGCCCTACGGGCGGGATATAAAGTAATAGGTACTTGCGTTTTGAAGCAGCTATTTCTGCATCAGTAACATCACTACCACACTCCACTCTCCTATCACAGAACTTCCCGGTACACAATGTTGTTGATAAAAATTTCCTCTTTCTCTTTAGATTTTTATGTTGTCCGCACTGCCAGCACGGCTCATGGCAACATAAAGTTGGCCATGACTAAAGAAATCCCTTTTTCGATAGATTCCGACACTTTTCAGAGTCTGATCCTGAGCTTTGGCTGTCATGGCAAAGCAGGGACAACCTGGGAACTGCTTCCACCACATCTGAAATGGGAAGAGGTTTTCAGAAGGAATGTTGGGTATCCTCGTGATAAAAAGTCTCTTTCCTGCATGGGTGCCAGTTGCGAGAGTCGCATCTGTCATATGTGGCGATAGGTTCTCTACAATGTAGCGGCTCCCGTTGCAATGAGCATTCTGGGGATCAAAGTTCCTTAGAA
>OMMV01088024.1:1876-12895 GCA_900302635.1 Chatrabus melanurus
AAGTTACTGGTGCGATCGTCCACGCTGCCTAACGTTTGGGTGCCGCTCCGCCCTGCCTGCTCAGAATCACCGGACAGCGGTGTGCCGACCCCCTCTCCTACACGTTGCCATGTTGGCAAAAGTCCCGCTTGTTCAAATGGAAGGCCGAGCTGCGTTTGAGATTCGCTACTAAACTCCGGTAACATGATTCTTGCTGACATTTGGCCAGTTTTCTCGACTTTGCCCTGCGTTCACCAAACGCCGGCGTAAACGTTATAGTGAGATTACGCCTTAATCATGTTTAGCAATCCAGTGAGTGCCCGACCAGGCTTTGATGATTGCATTGTATGAGAGAAATCCTTCTTTTTTTGGGGGGGTTGGAAAAATTAGTTTTGGAACGGGGAAGCTGTCACAGGAGTTAGAAAAATCCACCGTACGCTCAAAATAGCAATGAAACAATGATAGCAACCTACTTTGTAATCGTTGCCACGTTAGTGGTACAAAAGGTTTGAAGACATACGGTCAGCTAAGTGTATTTTTTTTTAGAACATACAGGTTTTTTTAACTAACCCGACATCAGTCTTAGAAGTTAGCTCAGGTTGTTTGTCGCTGATCTGATGTTGGGATTTTGTCCTGCGAGTCCTTTTGCTTTGAACTTTATTTAAAAAGCACTGGACTTGCAGTCTAGCAAATAATAGAATAAAAAACAATCTTAGACGAGATAAATAATACAGGAAAATATGTTGTGAGCCTCTCTGGTAAGCGGTGACTAATCAATATTCCGATGGCCCATTGGTCCAAAAATTGTTAAAAATGGTTATAACCCCAACCCCAACCCTTTTGTATCATTCTATGGGCCTGCGGACTAATGGTAATCTAGCAAGCGCGGAAATGGTACATGTTTACTGTTAGCTAAACCAGCTAACATATAGCTTCCCACCCAAGTTTAATGAACAATAAATAAGGAGGGCGTTGAATCTTCTGTGGAAGTTTCCAGTAAAAGAACCAACAGTATATGCTGTAATACCCGTGCCTTACGGTTGGCGATTATTTCTTTGTGATTCAGTGTTTAGCGATATATGACTTCATATTCGGGTTTAATAGTAACCATAGGTGTATATTGAACCAATTCCTCGGTATAACCATTCTAAATATCCCCTGTGTGTAGATGGGCAGATATGTGAACTGATTGGGCGTTTTATGGTGAACGCACCAAATTTTGCACAGACATTGTCTGATATATCATTAAAAAAAAGTTTAGATATCATGCCAAGCTCAATTTTTAGCATTTTTTAAATGTAATTGTGGTTGGAATGGATTCAGCGTGTAAGAAAACATTAAAAAACGACACGTCATTTTTGTCTTTATGACATATACTAATAAAAACAGAGCATTTTGAAGGTATTCCAGAACAACTTGGTGGCTGTCTTGGATTTTGCTATTTATTATCCTCAGGGGAAAAATTGAGCTTGGCCTGATATCTAAAAATGGTTTTTTTTATTACATATCAAATAATGTCTGTGCAAAATTTGGTGCTTTTACTATAAACTGCACAATCGTAGTGGTATTTTACACATATGTGCGCACACTAGTATTGGGCCAAGATTTTGACCTCGGCCTGTGACCTTGACTTTTCTCAAAACTACATCACTTTGTCCTTGGCTGACCCTCAATTATTCCACCAAGTTTGGTGCAAAACTCAGGTTTTTTTTGTTCGCACATGGACGAAAACAATATCCCTGCACGCACGACCACATAGGTGTAAAAACGCAAGAACAGCTTAAAAAGTACCCTGTGCAAGTTTAAGGTTTGGGAAAATAACTCATCGGTGTTCATTTAGAGCTCCACTGCAGGCGTCTCACTGATGTCCATATTATTTCGTTTTCAGCACTTGATGGAAAAAAGGATTTCTCTCACATACAATTGGTGAGGTTGAGCAGCGCGCTCAGAGGTTTGACTGCCAACAACGTAAGAAGATAAACTTTTAATGTGGGTGAAGGTCCTCGTGCTGTGGCAGAGGTATGGACTCCACTCAGTGCCGCTTATTAACGTGTTCCATTAAATGTCACTGTACAGTGTGTGCGGCGCCGAGCGTGAAACGCTTGTCGCTCATTAGAACTTATTTTTGATTTCATTTCTGATTCTCTGGAGCTGCCAGGACGAGGAGTCGAATGGTTCATTCGGTTTGTGGCACTGGGTTTAAACCCGGCGTAAATAAATGGAGCCTGGTGACTAAATCTTTGACACAGAAGACTCAGAGCTTTTGGCCCGTTCACACTATGACATGAAGTGGCTGACGCTGGGCGATGTAGCAGATTCTCAAACATCTCTGTGAAACGCCGGAGAAGGCTCGCTCCAGGTGAAGCGAGCTACGTCGGGCTGCGTCGTCAAGCCTCCGACGTTGGCCAGCGGAGCAGTAACGGAGGACGAGCGGAGGTGATGTAGCGGAAGCAGAGCTCAACTCTCGCCGGCGTTTCAGCATGAACGCCGAAGATTTTAAGCATGTTGGAAATTTTTCCGGGACCACGACGAACATCGGCGTTGCCCGACTTGACGTCGACTTAGCTCCTGCGGAGTCTGGGCGGAGTTAATCAACGTTTCACTCTCCGTCGGCACACGGCGGGCTAACCGTCAGAGTGTGAACGGGTCATTTGACTTCACACAGGAGTTCTTTTGAGATTTGCTCACATGTGACAGACACGTCACCAAGCCATACCCGTTAGTTAGCAAAGAACTTCAGTAACGGCGATTTTGCACTTAAGAGCTGCTTAAAATGATGATCAATCAAAATTCCTCAACTGGAAAAGCAACTGCACCGATCTAAAAATAGCAAATCAGTTCACAATAATTAAAAAATAATAAAAATAATAATAAATAAAGGTACGCCTGCTTTGACGGTCCAGGCTCTGTTCAGTTTCCCTCCCTTTCTATGTCGTCTTGGTGATGAGATTTCTGTTATTGTATGGAAGTATCAACTTTAACTGAATTTGATCAGATTGAGTCAAACTGGGAACAAAAAGTTAACTTTTACTAAACCGCTAAGAGATTTGATGTTGAAACCAAAAGCTGCTGAACTGAACCTTCATGTTTAAATGTCTGAACAGCTGGTATGCGTGATGTTTTGGGCTACATTCACATGACTACTTGAAGGAAGCTGAATCGGCTTTTCTTCTTCTTCTTTTTTTTTTGTAACTGGCTGGTTCACAATCATGTTTGTAAATAATCTGAACACGACCTGAACCTTCCCGCGGCATTCACATAAAAACCAGAACCAGATTCAAGACCGCATGTGCAAGTGGTCCAAATCTGATATGACAAATTCAAATCGCATGCCGGACAAATAAGACGTAGATTCATGTCAGTTGAACCAGTAATGCAAATGTTGCCTTTTTTTGCATTTCTTACATTTGCACAATTACTTGTGTATTAAAGGTGCATTTTCACAGATGTAAAGGCTTTTTATCTACCTTTTGAAACTAAATATGGTGGGGTTACATGTGAAAAACTAAAGTTCCACAATTCTACATCTGTGTATATGGAAGCTCCAGGAGAATTTTTGAACTTTTTAAAAATTTCTCGGCACCCTCCACTGCTGAAAAATGAAGCCAACGCAGAAGTGGTACATCTTGCTGTTCCTTAAATGGCCACTTGGCTGGAAAAGTGAGTCACTCCCCACAGAACCCCACGTTAAAATGTCCAACTTTACAGCAGAAATGTTTACAGCCTGGTATTAAAAAAAACCCATTTTGGTCTCTGTAGCTAGTTTTGTCATTCATGACAAGTGTACAGGGGGTGAATTTTTGTATAACTCATCGGTTTAAGCTGCTTTAAGCCATGAATAATTAGGGGCGTGGTCGCTTTGAATGACAGCTGTGTGCCGGAGGCTGCTAGCCGCTGTGGACTCGGACCTGGTCCAGTTGACTTTTTGTCCTTTCTGAGCATTTTATTCCAAATATCTGAGATAATACGGCTTGCTGTGCAGTTAATTGTACTAACGGAAGCATATTTTTGGTACTTTGTGTGTTTAAACTAATCGTTTGTTAATGTAAATATTATCAACTGCATCAGCATTTAATTGATACTTCTCATTATTTATAACAAGGATACAAAACCGGATTAATTTTATTTCCGATTTACTTGATTTGTGTGCTTTGTATAATATATTGTATACATTACATCATTTCGTCAGTTGATATGTATTCAAATGATTTTTGAATCCCCCACAGTCTGCCCCCCACTCCCGCCGCTGATGACGTCCTGCTCCCCGTCCCTTTAGGGAAAGGGCGTGGCAGGCAGCAGCTCCTTTGCATTTAAAGTGACAGGCACAGAAACGGGTCGGTATCTTAGGCTGGTGTCTCACTGAGAGACGACTGTTTGGCGACTGAATTTGGCAACGTTTTTGGCGACATCGGAGTGACATATTTGCCACTCTTTGACAACCGTTTATCAAATTAGACGACTGCTGGGTGTCTTGTTGAAGAATAATTGACGGATATTCGCTAAGCGGCCGTATGTCTGTCATCCTCAAGTCGTAAATTAGTGGCTAACGACCGGCGACCGCATTTCGACCATGATCCGACCTTGTAGCAAATGAAGCGAACCGGGTGACTGAAACAGACCGGGGGGCGACTTGGTAGCGGTCTATTGAAGACTCCTTGGTGAGTAAAAAGACTAGTTAGAGTATAGTTAGAGACAAGTTAGTGAAAATAAGCAGTCGTTCATTCGCCACCAGGGTTTTGAACATTTTCAAAATCCGCAGGCGAATGAAATCGAGGCGAGCAACTAATTAGCAAATGTGGATACTGATTCCGACTGCTTAGAGAATAATGTCAGACTACAGTGAGAACAAGAGCCGAATTAGACGAATGGCCGTTCGTCTAATTCGCCAATCGGTTGCAAGCCCAGTGAGAAACCGGCTTTATAGCTGAGAATGGTTTTTATGAGGCTGCACTTCCTGGGAGTCTGTGGGGTATTTCTGGCTACAAACTTTAAAGCTACACTGTGTAGAATTTAGTGCCATCTAGTGGTGAGGTCGCATATTGCATTATGCCATCGGCAGTCACTATTTTGCGGTTTTGCTTCTGTGGCGTCGGGGATTCATGCTCGCTTGCCTTCTCTTGTAGTCATACTCATGAGCCTCCAGTTCATAAAACTTGTTAGCCTGCACTCGCAACCAGCAGACGGCATACAGGGGAGCGACCACTGGTTCCTCTTATTTTTTCCTTCAGTCTGTAACTACGTCCCTTTTGGGCTACTCTTATCAACATGGCAGTGCAACATGGCGGGCTCCATGCGAGGGCCCGCCCCCGTGCAGATATGAAGGGCTCATTCTGAGCTTTTAAAAACAAACTGATTGACACCTCAACGACCTCTATTAGCTTCCTGAAACAATATGAGGGTGATTCTCCAACTAAGGGGCAAATTAGGGTCCATGTATTTCACCTACATTTAATTTTAATCTCACGTGAAACATTTATGTTCCAGTGATTTTGTCTAGTTTGATCACATGATAAAATGATAAGCACCAAAAGAGGTACAACTAATGTATTATTTCAAATTGATTTGAGAGGAACGCACAAAATTAGATGTCCTAATTAAAGGTATGTTGATGATAATTATTGTTTTCTGACATAATAATTGGTAATTTGCGTGTTATTGTTGTTTTTGCTTTGAGTCGTGTTTAAATTATTATCTATAAAAGTTCCAAACTCCAAAACTCATTACATTTTTCATCAGTAAGCTCAAAATGTTAATCCTGGAATTTTGGTCAACTCCGTTACGTTTGGGTTTTGCTGCCCTCTATTGGTAGCCAGCTGAGTTACTGAGTGAACCAATCAGATGGCTTGTTACATCTGGTGGAGAGAAACATGGTGGGCAGGGTTAATGTCAAAACATTTTAAGTTTCTGAAGAAAAACAAAAAAATCAGTAAGTAGCTTTATCTCCCATCACCTCTGTTACTCCCTCTGAAAAAATATTTATCAGAAAATTTAATAAATATAATATGAATTAGATATGGCCTGTAGATCACTCATAAATGCAACATAACTTTCAATCCAATGAATTACCATGTGGCAGTTCAGAAGGCTGCACAGCTGGAATTGTCACCTCCGTTACATGTTATTTTGGACTGTTATAAAAAATTTAAAATGCCAAAAAGTGCACTGCTTTTGTTGGTTTTGAAATCCCTTATTATCCAGTTTGATTCTGCAACAGGAAATAAAACATTCTTAAGAACTTATTTTTTAGCATTTGTGGAACCTGTAATTTGCCCCCCCGAGTTAAAGAATCACCCACGACCCGTTTAAGGCCACTCCATTCTAAAATCCAGCTTTGTGTTGAGGTTATTTGAAATTTGAAAGGTTTTACTCATGACGCGTTTCCAGTCGCTTGTACTTCAGCAGGTATTACTTGTTAGACGTACCGCTTTTTAAGAGGAATCGACAAAGTCTTGGCTGGAAGGTTCGACTTCCCACAACACAACCCCAAACGTCCACGTGTGTGACGCCCGTGACTCCCGTTAATCCCACAAAAGCAGCTCGCGCATTCGTGCCAGTGGATTTAAAGATTTGTCTTCAATTCCCAGCTCAAATCTGAACGGAATTCAGCAGCAGCTGGTCAAAGAGCTTTTTGTTCCAGTTAAGCCCGTCGTTATTAACGACTAACAGACCTCCCATACACTTGATGTCTTGCTCCTGTTGAGGATGAAACACTGAAGTTTATAACACATAAGACGACGACAACCTATCATTATGTGAACACATTAAGTGGAAATTACATCGTTTTGTACAAAACCATGACTCAAAGGTTGAAGTCATTTTGGCGAAAAGTGCACATGGATCCTTACAGTAGCAGGAGGAGCACATCGATTTAATGTGGCGACACCTAATGTTGAGTGCACGTGGTCAATTAAATAACTTTCAGTGACCTTTTGGGTCGATTTGAATAGATTTCAATATTATGTACAAGATTACAGTCACCAAAGATGGCAGGCAAAGCGTCACACAAACAGGTAGAAACCCACAACGGTGCCAAATGGAATGGTAGCGATGCCAGTCTGCAGCTGCCAACCGTCCGTGAGTCGACCTTCAAGACGTGGTCGGCCCTACGCGGATTCAGAGGAACAGCCTGATTTCCACACGCACTGGCCCGAGTCGAGAAAGAACCCCAAAGCACGAGGTGAGGAGTGATGGACGGGTGTTGGCACGGAGAGACTTATGGAAGGCTGTGAGTGGAGGCGAGCTCTTGGTGGGACGGGGCGGTACCGGACGCGGGGGGTGAGGCCCGGCTCAGTCAGCAGTGGCAGCTCTTCTCAGCGGCCGCGGCGGGTAACTCCTCCTCCTCGTCAGCCAGGTAGAGGACTTTGGCGGTGAGGCCGCTCTTCACGCCGTCCCAGCCGTCGCGGGTCACGATCTCCCCCATCTTCATCAGCTCATAGATGTCTCTGGTCAGCAGTTCGAAGGCCCGGTCCACGTTGCTGTTGCACTTGGCGGACGTCTCCACGTAGCGGATGCCGAACTCGGCCGCGAGCTGCTCCGCCTCGTCCCGGCTCACCTTGCGGTCCTTGTTGAGGTCGCTCTTGTGGCCGATGAGGATATAGACCATGTGGTGAGGCAGGATGTGCTCGCTCACTTCCTTGTGCCACTCCCTCACGTGCTCGAAGGTCTTGCGGTTGGTGAGGTCGAACACCAGCAGTCCGCCAACTGAGTTACGGTAATAGGACGTCGTGATGGACCTGCGGGAAGACAGACTCATGAGTGACATCACTGGATTCTGTGGCGCTTCTATGAAGGATCAGTAAATACTTCAAACAGATTAATCATTTTCCTCCCAAGTCATCTTTACTTGCATCACGGTGCCATTCCTTATTGATCGTTCCTCTTGCTACCAGATCCTACTTAGTCTGCACGTTTGGCTCGGCTCTGTTTATCCCAGCTCTTAATTGCTTTTACCGAAAACGGTGATTGAAACCCTACCCAAGGTTTTTTCTCCACAACCATCACAGTTGCACTGATGCTGATATCCAAGTCCTATTTACTTGTACCGGGCGCTGCTGGGGAGTTGAGGGTGGGCGTGGTTACCGAGGCACGTAAAGAGGACCTGGGAGGAAGAGGCATTGCAAACTAAATTTTCACTGGGAGATAAAGGGTTAAAACCCCATGGTAAAGTCCACAAATCCAGACATACAGGTAGGACCATAAATATTTGGACACTGACGCGCCACAACAGTGCTGACATTAAATGATCACTATGAGCTCCTGTGAACTCGGGGGATCTACATCAAACCATAGTTCTCATTTATGGCATCCGAATATCAAAATACATTAAAAAAAAATATGTAGTGGATAAAAAAAATTATACACCTTCGTCCGGGGGACGAAAAGAAAAAGCCATCTCATCGTTTCAAGTTCAGCTGACGCTGCTCGCCTCATTCTGAACATGCTGCGAAGCTGCTGTGATTATCTGAGATAAATCACTTGCAGGGTGTGAATTTTGGCTGTTGCAGATAGAAGAACAGCATCGTGAAAGAAACGTGGCGTTATCTTTGCTCGTGGATTTGAAACCGTGATCTAACAGCTCATAGTTGATCCGTATGGACCGCCCCCACAGTTCAGCACGCGCGTGAACTGCGGATTAATTGCAAAGTTCGTGTCACGGTGAATCGTTTTTTTTTAAAAGTGGTAACTGCGTTAATTTCGGTTGCGGTGAAATCTCACCGAGTGTCGGACCTACAGTTGGGCGTTCACGCAGCCCGTTAAAAACAGCCTCGTGCTCCGCTAGAGACAGCGTGCTGCGGGCTCAGCGCACGTCTGGGTCCAAACAGGGAAAGAATCTCTCAAAAACCGAATGTTTTTGAGAGTTGAGGACGAAATGTCCGTCGCCTCTTCCTGGGCAGTCGTGAGTCCACTGAACCGAACGCCGCGCTCCAAAAGCAAGTGCAGATGAGCTCCGGAAAATAACGAGTATTCCCGACTTTTCCCGAGTGCGTGCTCGGTAGGAGCACTGATCTGAAGAATGCTTTGCACTACGGAGTGACGTTTCTTTTTCTTTTTTACATTACATTGTTGTGGAGAAACAAATCTGCTGTTACACTGCTTGGAAGTTACTTGAAAGGTAATTTTTGCATTTTTAACCAATAAATGTTCTTATTGGATCCTTGAAATTTCTTAACAGTTAAGAATACAACTTCCTGCTGCAATGAATTTGCTGTGGGAGTATGTTACCCGTTCACAAAGTTATACTGAAGTTTATATACTGAAGAATATATCGCAATATACACCGTTACCGTTCTATGCTTCAGATTAAATAGGCCACACCGTCCAGCCCCAGTCGGACCCAAGTTAAATAAATCCATGTTTTTGAGATAATTCTGAGATATTTGAGAATAAAACAATGTGGAGTAAGTTGGAGTTAATAACATTTTACACGTGCTATATTTGGGCGTTTCTTTCCTTCAGCAATGGGACTAAAAAGGTTTTCATTGGACTCACATTTTGTCACATCACCGAGTCCCACAGATATTTAAAAAAAACTGATTGAGAACACTGGATCAGATCAACACTTTAAGAATGACGGTGTTTTTTTTTTGTTTGTTTTTTTTAAAACATGTGCTGCACCACTTTTAAGGAACCAAAGGCAACTGGCTAAATCACATGCAGTCAGCTCTCTGACGCGTGGACTCCGCAGACGTCGGCGCACGCTGCCTTTCGTTCCTGGTGGCAATCTGCCCGCTCCACGCTGCAGCTTCTTCCTTTCCGGTTTGTTGGCGAAGCGGTTTGTCCTCGGCTCGTAAAATGCTGCTCGACTGGATTTAGGTCAGGTGATTGACTTCGACTTTGCAGAACATTCCACTGTAAGGCAGCCTTGAACTGCGAGGGGAATCTGATAATCCCAAACGCTTTAGGATTCATCCGGTTGCTTTCGTCAACAGTTACATCATCAGCAGTGAACCACTTCCATCAGCAGATAAACACGTCCACAGAGGATGTTGTTCCACAACTCTAGAGGTTTTTTAAAATTTTTTATACATTTTTCATAAACGGTAATCTGACCTTGTTCTATCTAAGTCTTGTGGTAAATGCTTTGTGCGTTTTCATTCTTTCAGGCTTTGACAGCGACACACCAACTTCTTGGAGGGTGTTCTTGATCTGGCCAGCTTTAGAGAAAGTTATTTTCTTCACATTTCCTCTGTGATCCACCACGCTTGTTTTTCTGTAGTGTATTTTTTATGTATCAGCCATTACAGCCATGTGTCACACGGATGATTTGACCACACCTAATGTTTTTACAGTCTCTGTGATGGCCTAGTTTTAATGTCTAGAAATCATATTTTAAACATTAACTAGCGCGGTGACCGTAAAAGTCCTAACAGCAAAATTAAAGGGGAAAATACTGTGTAATTTTAAAATTGTCACAAACTCAGCGACTGGTTTATTAGCAGTGGAAGTACCATGCCATCAGTCTATTTTTTCGGAATAGAAAAAAAGTAGCCAAAGCAAAGCAGTGTGCAACAGGAAATTTATTTTCAGGATAGAGAAATCATTAAAAAAAAATTTTTAAAAAAAATCTTACTTTGGGTCATCAAGGGCTCAAGGCTGTGACTGTCCGGGCTCAATATAGAATAAACCTCAACTCCCCCCCACCTAAATGATTTCCTGCATCATTTCTCCCTTTTGAGGTCCAACAGTGAAAATAGTATCTGTTGTGTTGTCCTCTGTCAAATCCATGTGGTTTCTGGGAAATTCCCTTTGACAACCAAATGTAAACAAAACCACGTGACCTCAGAGCCTTGCTTTCACCTCACTGTAAAAAACAGGGGTTTTCCCAAAGCTGATCTCATGCATTCGCCACAATTTGGATTCAACCCTGCCAGAAAAAGGCTGATTGTGAGAAAAGTACAGGGAATTAAGCGCTATAACTTTGGTGAAAGGTCAAGTAGGTATCATTTGTTCTGTCTGTCAACAATTATGAGGGAACTGCAGCTAAAAGAGGGTCAAAATGGTGAAATTCTGTGGAGCTTGAAGCGTCTGACCTTTTGCAGT
>OMMV01088046.1:0-11452 GCA_900302635.1 Chatrabus melanurus
GGGGGGGGGGGCTGTAGCCTATCCCAGCGGTCATTAGGCGAGAGGCGAGGTACACCCTCGACAGGCCGCCAGTCTATCGCAGGGCCGACACATGTAGACAGACAAACACATTCACAGTCTCGCTCACACCTACGGTCAATTTAGTCAGCAGTTCATCTAACCTGCATGTCCTTGGAAGTGGGAGGAAGCCGGAGCACCTGGAGGGAACCCACGCAAACACGGGGAGAACATGCAAACTCCACACAGACTGGACCAGGTGGGAAGCGAACCTGGGACCTTCTTGCTGTGAGGCAAGAGTGCTAATATAAAAACTTGTTTCTTGCAAATAATTTGACACCAAAATCAAGTCCATGTGAACAGTGGTTTCCACGGTATGGTATAGCATCCATGTATGGAGGCACACACACGTGGACGGATGGGGGGAATATTGTGCACAAAGCATTATATTTTTTTTGGTTGGCAGGCAGATTGTGCAATTCTGAGAAATTTAGCTTTTATGCAATTGCAGTAGTTTCTGATTTCTTAAGTATTGTACACAAAACATTCAGTCAGAACATCCCAACAGAGTGACAAGCATAGTTGCCGTCATTTCCACACGTTCAGTTTCGATTCCAACAGTTGTCGTCTGCAGTTCATCAGCCGACTCCAACAGTAATGATATTGCAGTCAATGTTTTAATATAGGACTGCTTAATTTAAATGCAATGATGTGTGCAATGACTAATATTATTTGTTTGGGCATTTGATTCTAACATCCTGAATATCCAATTGTCAGTTGCACTTTTTGAATAATTGCTTTGAACAATTATCTCTTCTTTCCCTTCAGCTTTTCACACTTTCATTGGGTTGATGTGCTTTACTGTTTTGGCGATGGTTTTACAGCTGGATGCCCTTCTTGGTGTTAACCCTGCCCTGTTGGGAACAACATTTGGGAACAACCAGGAGAGCTGCATTGAAGGATTTTAAATTACGGCTTGGCACATAAAGCGACCTTGGGTATTGAGAAAGGCGCTATAAAATGTAACTTCATTCATTCATTCACATAAGGTACTAGGAGCTCAGCAAGGTAGCTGGGTGCCAAACCATGAAGTGCTTTGAAAGTTAACAGTAAAATCTTAAAATCAATTCAAAATTTCACAGGTAACAGTGCAGTTCAGCTAAAACAGGAATGCTTGCTGCAATACCTTTGTAAAGCTGAGAGTCTACATGACATGTAGAGCAGGTCGCTCAGTGGCTAAGCAGCTAGACTACCAATATGCAGCCCTAGGTTCGATTCCCACTCACATGAACTGTCTGTGTCCTTGAACAAGACACTTAATCTGCATTCTCTTAGTCCATCTGTAAACGATACCAGCTTTGGCTGGGGAAACAACCTGAGTCAGACTGTTGTCCTGTCTGGAGGAGTCTTAGACTCTCATCTGCTTCACGGCCATGTAGTTGCTCCATATTTTGAACTGTCAAAGCTCAAAACATAATTGATTAATTCCTTATACCCAGTTCCAACTGTATGATCTTTGCTTATGTTTTAGTTCTAATTCATCTTGGAATTGAACCCAACCCTGAAGCCTAACATGCCTTGCATGCATTTTTTTGTAATCACTGTGCACCCTCCATGTGTCCAATAGATATATGTGCGGAGCACAGACTACGACCGCACTCTGATGAGTGCCCAAGCCTGCCTCGCTGGGATGTTTCCTCCATCCAGACGGCTGCCTCCAATCATGCCCCAGTTACGGTGGCGGCCTATTCCCGTGCACACTATCCCCAGGGCCCAGGACAAGGTGGGCTGCTGAGCTACATAAGTATTTCCTTTCCATGCCCCTCCAAATAGAGCCTTCTTCAAGTTAGAGTTCTTTTTTTGGACCTCCATATGGCTTTCTCTCTTCATGTTACATTGCTGAAATTCTCCACTGTTTTCAAGTGTCAGACAATCATATAACTATGCCCAGGAGATTTTAAATTAATGCGACAAATGTTATTCTGTTGCTTTGAATTTCCCCAGCTGTTGAAATCTCCTGGCAAAGACTGTCCAAAATTGAATGCACTCATGACCGAGACCTTTGAGAGTGCGCCCTACCAGAGATACCTCAAGTCTCACAAGGTAAGATTTTTGCTGTGGTCAAATCATCGGGCACAAATATATAATGTCGCACTTACAAGATTAAATTATTTATTAAATCATTAACTGTATCTATACACTTCACATTTATAGCTAGACGCCCCTAAATTTGCATAATAATGCCTCACTTACTCAGACTGAACCTTAGAGGGGTCACATTTTGATCTGACAGATAACTTGAGCCCCAGATAATTTCATCATTTTCTTCACATTGAGCAAGATTTGGACCCCAAAACCTGGCTAACATAAAGAATAGTCCTTTCTTTGCAATCTTCACGAGTTTGGTTGCTTAATTCTTAGTACTTTCAATATTTGAGGTACACATTTTCTGATGAGCTTGAACCCAAGTTATGAAGACCACAACGAACACCAGCGTGCCAACTAACTTTTCACTCTTCATCGGCAAACGCCGGTGCAATTGTCAGAGTGTGAATGGGCCATTAGGGTCCTGGTGCTTCATGTCTTACTGGATGTCTTCGGTACAAAGCCTCTTTGGAGGATCCTTGTGTACTATGGGAATGACTTTGTGTCAAACGAGCGGCGACATTGGGAGACTCCAATGAGGAGTATCACTTGCATGGTGAGGAAGTGTCAGCTGCGACATTTTGGCCGTGTGGCGCATTTCTCTGGGCATGATCCAGCACACAGGTGCCTCAATGTTGAGGACCCCAAAGGCTGGAGAAGGCCAAGGGGATGCCCACATTTCACCTGGCTGAAGCAGATAGATGATTACTTTCAAGAGGTGGGGATGGACCGAGTGTCTGCCTGGGTGGCTGTCATCCAGGACTCAAGGTGGTTCCGTGGTGTTGGGGATGCAGCGACATGGTGTACTATATTAGCTTTCTGAAAAGGTGCGTCACATGACCCCTTTATTACTGTACTGTAACTCATCCTCAGCATCTGTTCAATGATGTGTTCACAGCCCAGTGTGCATTAAATTTGTGCCATCACTTTAACGTGACTCATGTCCCTGTTAATCACTGAAAACATTTTTGTAACTGTTTTATGACACTAAACCAGCTTTGCTGTCAACTTTTTTTCTTTTTTTTTTTTTTGCATTTACCCCTGCATTGATTTGTAAATGAGTTAACTTTGAGAAATGCAGATATGTGTAAAGCGGTGAACTCATATACTTCACAGCTGTCGGTGTCGACGTTATCGGCACCTCACGGATGTGTCAGTTATGCCGTAGACAACATGTCCTCTCAGTGATTTTCTCAGGCACGGTGACTCTGGCACAAAAGCTTCACAGTGCAATTTCTCTCACATTCTCAGAGACACTAATTAACGGTTCGGTTGAATTAGATTAAGAATTACAATGAAAAGGTTTTAATTAAACCCAGTCCCATGTGCTGCCTATTAAAGTGGTGTACAACAACAGAAAAAAGGCCTCCTGGATTGAATTTTTAACACCCTCTGCTGGAGGCAAAGAACCTGCAAGTTTAAATCAGGCTAGGACGGTGCCATTACATCATCTTTTATACTAACTCTCTTGACCTAAGGTTAAAATGTCAGTGCACACCAATAAAATCAGTGCGCATTATAATGTCACTACTGGGACTTATTTTTAATTTTAGTCGATAACATTTTATTCGTGAAAAAATAGTTGTAGTCATTCAAAATGAATGTGTTTGCTAATATCACCTTCATCATTTCTTCATGCAGTACTTTGTGGAGGAACTTTCTAACCACACTGGCTACGCCCCGTCCAAACTGGTTGGCAAAAAAATATGGAGGGTCTACGATACCTTAACATGTCAGGTATGGTCCATTTTTAAACGCAAGTGTGCTTACATAAGTTGAAAGTTAAAAAAAGCTTCAACATGTGACAAAGTATTTTTTACACCCAGAATGCAAATTATGCAGACAGCATTGGTTAGCCAATGGTAGGTAAGGTAAACATCAGTTTTAGCGAGATAATGTTAGTTAGTTAAACTCACTTTACCCCAGCGACTGGTGAATGAACGTATTTGCAACCGGCAGCCAGCGGAGGCCAGCGGACACTGACGTTTGCAAATACGTTCGGTTCAAGCTTTAATTTGCCTTTGTTGTCACCCAGGCAACAGCTGTGGTGTTGTTATGATTCTGATTCTGAATCTGAAGCATTCAGTAGTTCGCCAGTAGGCTGGATGACCGGCTGTCCCCCCTCCCCAAACTTGTGTGGTGTAAGCAGTCAACAGTTTGCTTTGTTTACATTGTGTAACTTCATTCAATTCCTTCAACAAGATGGTGGCCCAAGTTACGCTTTACTGGCTGGTTCTGCCAATGATGATGTCCGCTCTAGTGTTTTTTTTTATATTTGTGGTTAACCTGAAACTTACAGCAAAAGTTAGAAAGTAGCTAACGTTGTAGAGACTTGACAGAATGTAATTCAAAATCTCTGAAGCTAAGAAAGTAAACTGTTTTAAACAAGCTAGATAGCTACTTACTTTAACCTACTCCAGTATCCTTTGGGTTGCATCATGCGCTGCACCATAGACTTAAAAGAGCCATTGCAATGATGGCAGTGTCTCACTGCCATCATTGCAATGGCTCACAGACAAGACATTCAGCTAAGGTTATGAAATGGTATGGTCCACTTTAGGGGTGTCTGAAATCATATTACAAGATTCCAGGGATGAGTATGGGAAATATATTTTAATATTACAGGTAAGAAGCATATTTAAATATTTTTCACTCCCCCCTCCCCCCCCCAAAAAAGTCAGGCGGAGGAACCATAATTGGAACCATGAGCAAGACATCAGATGGAACTGGTTCAGTAACATTATTTAGCTGCCAAATGTTCTTATAGGGCAATTTGTGACCTACCTACCTAACGTTTTATGGAAGTGCTGTGACTAACCGTCCCTTTTATTGAATCTTAGCCCGGGAGCTAACCGTACATTCTGCATGTACGAGAGACAAAATGACATGAGATACCACAGACTCTATCCTTAACATAGCCTTAACCTACCATTAAGCTAAAGGTCATCTTATGGTTCTTGTGTGTGTTGTAAAATGGAGGCATAAAAAAAGACAAACAGTGATGTTGCCGTTCTGTTTCAAAACTAACACCGTAAAACAAGAAATTGAAGGCCCACCTAAACTCAAACTTAGATTGTCCGTTAGTGTCCCAAGCATGACCTGGGCTAACAACTGGACCAGAGTAGGAGATTGTAGTCTTAAGTAAGAGGAAATGTGAATTTGTTTTGTTGTACATGAACATCACAAAACAACAAATTCAAATTTGTTCTACCAAGAATCAAATTCACATTTCCCAAAATTGCTAATGACTGCACCACTCAGTAGCCTTAAAGTAGGTGAAAATGTGAAGTCTGAAGTCCATACACTCTATCAAGTGTCACACGGATGCAGAATTATTGTTCAAAATTGCAAACATTTGATGCATTTCAGAAAAATGAACACTTTCCCAAATCCTAACCCTAAACCATTTAAGAGAAAAGTGGGTTTGAAGTTCAAGTGGGGTGGCTCTGGATGGCCCTCTCTTAGCAGTGCCTGACTCCGCCTAACCCTCGGCCAACCTATGGAAACTTAAGAAAGGCTGTTTGAGGGTCTCTGGAACCCAATCGGCATATTCCATATCTCAAACCTTTTGTACTCGCAATGCTAAACAAGTCTCCACGGGCTCCTGGTTTATAAATGGGTAAAGGAGTGGAGCCACGGGCAAGACTGGCATCACCTGAGCAGGACGAATGAAGCTCGAACACACCCACCTATTACGAAGTTACCAAGGTAGCTAAGGCTAACAAGCTAGGTAATCTGATTGATTAATGCATATTTTTGCAAACTGAGTGTTGGGTCCAAAAACAGGTGGCTTGAAACTATGACCAGCATATGTAGTCTCAATAACTGTGGCCCTATCAGTGTAGCTAATGTTATGTAGCTACTGATACCTGCTAGTTACCTCCGCCAAAGAGGTCATGTTTTCATCAGCATGGGCTTGTTGGTTGGTTTGTTTTTCTGTGGACAGTTTCCTGTCTACAGTTTTTGAGAGATCAACATGATTTTTTTATGATGAGTAGGTGATCACCCAAGGATGTTGCCATTGAATATTGATAAGAATCTACGCACTGATGACGTCACAAAAAAATGATCAAAAATTCGAAAAATCCCTATCTCTTATAATGGGTGAAACTTAAAAAAAAAAAAAAAAAAAAGATATCTCTGTCAAAACCCATTGGGTTTGAATGAAATTGGTATGGATATGCAGGATCAGACCCTCAACTACCAGACCCAGTTTCATCTGGATCTGGATTAAGGATTTGGCAGCAGTTTAAATTTAACATTGGAAATCCCATTAAACATGTTCAGATGTGTACATCTCGGTGACATCTAAACAGATCAGGATGAATCTTGTCATGCTTATGTAAGATGGTAAGAGCTATAAGCAGGTAAAGTTCTATCCAGATCCGGAAACTCTTCTGGATCCAGTGGATCAAAATGTAAAAATTTCAGGTGCCAGTAAGTAAGACGATGTTGTAAGCTATCTGTAGCTAACCACTACCAAAATGTAGCTGGGAGAATGCTGATCCAGTAAGCTGTTAACGGATTTGAGCTATCTCTAATAGCTCAGCACTTGACTTGATGTCAGCACTTGTAGTATATTTCTAATAGTTGTGTAATCCCTGCTGTCAGCATTTGTGGTTTATGTATCACTATAATGGAGAATATAAATAAATAAGAAATTAAAGGAGGAAAAGCTCATTATCATATCAAAGTGATTTTAATGTCTAGTGGTTTGTTTTCACAGTCATATAAATCATATACGCCTATCAAAGTTATTCTTCATGTTCACTAATTGATTTCACAGGTGACAAATGTTAAAACCTTTGCGGAGGTCTGCGCTCTCTGAGTGCTCTTGTTAGTACTAATACACAAATTAAATAATACTAAAATTTCACTCACTGAAAATGCTGGCACACAGACTTCTCAGATGGTCCGTTAGTACAATTAACAGCACAGAAAGCGTTATTATTTCATATTTGTATTAAAATGCTCAAAAGGGAACTAGCAGCCAGCTTAAGTTCAAACTGATAAGTTATGTAAAGATTCACCCCCAGTATAGTTGTCATGATCCGGGAAACTAACTATAGAGATGAAACTGTTTTTGAACCAGATGTTTATTCCTACTGTAACACTGGACATTTTAATGTGGGGATTGACTTACTTTTGGAGCCAGCCTCAAGTGGTCATTCAAGGAGCTGCAGGTTTGGATTGATTTTTCAGCGCCGGAGGATGCCACTTGTGGAAGCACATCCATTTGATGTCAATTTTGTTGCCATCTGTTCGGCTATGTGAGTGTCTGTTAAATATCCAACATCTTTCTAAGTTTCCCTTCGTACACTGATTCCCAACGAATGGGCTGTGATGTTCTAGTGGGCCATGGAGGTACTGCAGGTGGGCCGTGAGAGGATATTAAATATAAATAAATAAAAATGTCTGATTTTCAATTTGGTAGTAAAGTTTGAAATGATCCAAAATATTCATAATTATTTTAAAATGTAATCAGAAGTAATAAAACAAATCCGTGGGATTTAAATGACCTGCTATTCTTCATGTATCTGACCTAGCTTAACATAATTTACATATGGAAATACTTCATCATAGCCTCATGTTTCCATTAAAATTGTGGTTAACAGTCGTGGGTCGCGGAGTTCTTAAAGCTACAGTGTGTGGGACATAGTGTCATCTAGTGGTGAGGTTACAGATTGCATTATGTCATCTCTGGTCACAGTTTTGTTTCCTTTCACGTTTTCTCTTCTTTTTTTTTTGGTGGTGGAATTCATGTTCCCTTGCCTTCTGTTATGATAAACAATATGTATTTCACAAAAGCGAGGGTTCTCAAACTTGTTAGCTTGCACTAGCAACCAGTAGTCAGTTTACAGGGGAGCAACCACTTATTTCTCCTTTTTTCCTCAGTCTTCCAGCTGTGCTGCAAAATGTGACAGATGGAGTAAATTTGTCCCTTTTGAGCTACTGTATCAATATGGCCGTGCATCATGACAGCCTCCATGAGGGGGGCCCGCTCCCATGTAGATATGAAGGGCTCATTCTAAGCTTACGAAAACACATTGATTCATTGTTGCAGGTAATTATACCCTAATGAACACATGGTTATAAATGCTATATTTCATTTCTGCTAATAAACAGCCCTAAATCCTACATACTGTAGCTTTAAGTTTGGGAATGACTGCCTTAGTAGATTCCCTAGGCAGATGAGCTCAAGTTGTCGCTTTGAAATTTGAAATCAACCAATCAATCAATAGGAGAGTCTTAGGAGAGAGGGAGGAGTCAGACTCTGCGTTGCAGTGCTTCAAAATGAGCTGGGGTTTTACAACAGCAGCTCAATGGAACGCTAAAGATCATCAACCAATAACTGCGCCCGATGGCTAAATAACGTTGCTGAGCCAGCGCCTTCTGACGGCTGAATAAGCGGCGCCTTTGTACCGTCTGCATTGTGTAGTTTATAAATGCTTCAGGACGCGACGTGCACAACATAAAGAGTCAAACAAAGAGGGAAGACAGAGATCTGCTTTCCTCGACATATCTGCGGAAAGCTAGGAGGGGTAGAAGCACTGGGGTATAATTTTACACATGCAGTATCATGTGAATACAATCGCATATTGAAATGATAATTAACGCATTATGAGACGGGTGCATTCTGGGCTAAGTTGAATACACCCATTCACACTTACAAAATGAGCATCTGTTATCTTCAGAGCGACACTAAAAATACCCTGTGCAATACAAATGATGAAATACAGACATTTAAACCCATTCGCTGTGCTTGGTGCGTTGTGTAATACGATTATTACTGCGACGCCGGATAATGGATGTTGTTTTCTGATGTAGAGGATCCATAACTTGACTCTGCCACGCTGGGCTACCCAACACGTTCTGGACACCCTGAAGAAAATCGCGTCCTTCGAGGTTACGTACAGCATCCTCAGTCACAAGCGGAAGGAGAAGGCCAGGCTCTCGGGAGGTGAGGATTCACATTAGGGGCAATTAATTTAAATCACTGTTGTCAGAAAAAATGTTATGAGAATAAAAGGTCTGTGAAGATCCAGTGTTGCTACTGCACTTTACCTCGACTGAAAGTGCTGGGTCAGGCTTCACAAAAGCATATTAGCACATATTAACTAATGGGACAAAGATAATTAGAGCGCTAAGACGACATGTTCAATAAGGTCAAGGGGATTGTGTTGATGTCTGAGTAAATTTAATTTGCACTGTTGACACTATGTTAATTTGCCAGGGGTGCTACTGAATGCCATCATGAGGAATTTCTCCAAGGCTGTGGAGCAAGACAGCACGCTCAAGTTCATCATGTACTCGGCTGTACGTTTGTGTTCGCGCGTGTGTGTGTGTGTGTGTTTGACCACATGCATGCAAGCACACGTCTGCAATCTGTTCTGCAAAGTGATGCAAGTTGTTTCTAAAAAAGCGTGTTCTTGTTCTAGCACGACTCCACTCTGATCACCCTGCAGGCAGCTCTGGATGTCTACAACGGCCTTCTTCCTCCTTACGCCGCCTGCCAACTCTTTGAGTTCTACCAAGAGTATGACGGGTAACGCTCCTGGCGTTATTTAATGCACTTTTTTTCCCTCTCCCTCTCTCTCTCTCTCTCTTTGCATAATTACGTGTATGTAGGTCAGATGGACAAAATACACCACGTTTTGAGTAATTGCGTCCCCCCGCGCTGTAAAGCCGCACCGAGCCAGTCAAATCCTTTTCATGTTAAAAGAAAAATCTGGCTGCAATCCACAAATGAAATGTTCAAATTAGCACATGAGACAAACACCGTTTACATAACGCTTACTACAAATGTGTGTCATCTCATTGTGTTCACCCTAATAATTCCCCAGATCCTATTCGCTGGAAATGTATTACCGGAACGACTCCTGGCGCGACCCATTCCCCAACCCAGTGCCGGGATGCAGCGGGCTGAACCCCTGCCCTTTGTCCGTGTTCACTGAGCTGCTGCAGGATGTGATGGTAGACGACTGGGAGGCTGAGTGTGGGCTTAGAACAAAGTGGTCAAGCACAGGTAGAGAAAATGTACAACTCTTACGATGCTTGTGTTGTTTTCTCTAATTCTATCAGGCTGGAATGTGTTTATTCCTGGATTCACTGGGAGGGGGGTTCACACTCTATGTAAAAAAAAACCCATCAAGGCTCTTGGAAATGTTTCAGCACCTAAACTGGATTGTTCTCTCCCTCAGGTGTCGTAACAGCTCTTGCAGTGGCCGTGGGTCTCCTGGCAGTGGCGCTGTTGGTTAGCATAGGAGCAGTAATCCGTCGAAGGAAAGCACACTACTCCAGAGAGGTGTAGACCTACAAATGTACCAGTAATTAAAGGTGCTCCTCACGTTTAATAATATGCCATGTATTTTTTGTATTCGAGCCTAATCTGATGATGTTTTCTTCAACTCTTCTAAATTACGTTTTAAAAATATGTGAAAGACTAAAACACTATACGGTACTGTATATGCAAATAGTCTGAACAGAGACATAAAATGTCCAGAATAAAGGGTTTTTAATAGCAGTTGTCACAAAGTTTTATTTCATTCCTTTTTGACAAGGTTGGCAATACATTCACTGTTCATTTGTGATTTGGTTCGTATCATTTCACATTCTCTGCTGCTCGGTTTCTCACTTCTTTTCCTCTTTGCTCGGGTCTGTGGCAACTGTGGGATGACAGAAGAGAGGGTGAAAGAGGTTTTAACATAAAAAATAATGTACAAGAAAGCTATCATGTTCATAGTCCCAGTTAAGGCGCAATCACACCTAGATGTTTAGCCCAGCGTGTGAACGCAGGGCAAAGTCGAGAAAATTGGTCAAACGTCAGCAAAACTCACGTTCCCGGAGTTTGGTAGCGAACCTCAAATGCAGCACAGCATTCCACAACGTGGTGCTAGTGGAGGCCAGCAGAGGCGGACGTTAGCCAGCGCTCCATTAGAACTAGGGTTGCCAACCGTCCCTTGAAATATGGAACCATCCCGTATTTAGAAACAAAAGTACGCGTCCCGTATTGAGCTAGTTTAAAAATCGTTTCACATTAACAACAAGGGGCAAAAAATAAATTCACCACACCAGGAGGGGTGAAGGCAATCGGGTCGGCCGGCCCTGCCAACGAGGTGTCCCTTATTTATTTTTCAGGGAGTTGGCAACCCTAATTAGAACAAGCGGGGCCTTTGCCAACGTGGCAACGTGCGGGAGAGGGGTTCAGCACACCACTGTCCAGTGATTCTGAGCAGGCAGGGCGACGCAGCACCCAAACATTAGCCAGTGTAGATGATCGCACCAGTAACCTCTGCTAGCGGATGCTAAC
>OMMV01088096.1:3083-14106 GCA_900302635.1 Chatrabus melanurus
GTGCTGTGGTACATAAAGTGTCTTACGCAGCCTTTTGTTGGCTAAATGTGGGAACCCAGCCAGACCAATCAATAATGCAGGATTAGATGTCACTTAGAGACCAGTGGCCAGAGGGTATGTGCTTGATGAGCATGTAATGAATACTTAACCTACCATTTGTGTGTGTGTGGTTGTGTGTGTCCATGTTTTTGTAAAGAACGGGATCCACGCTACTACGGGTCAGAGGACGCGTCATTAGAGATTAAGAATGTCACAAGAAATGATGCTGGAGTTTACACTGTGCAGTGCACCAGTGATGAGGGGAGCAACCGCACCACCATCTCTCCGGACGTCCAGTGTAGGGACTCGCACATACAGTGCACACAAACAGCACACAGCCTCACATACACGTCTTTGCCAGAATGTCTTTACACAGAGTGACAGGTGATCCCTGAAGGTATTCGAACACGTGCACAGATGCCACGTCTTATATTTTCTCCTGCTTAAGGTGATAATCGCCAAACTTGGTCTGGCACTTTTGTTGTGCAGTGGTTGGCACACTGGACTATGGATTACACACTATTATTATTATTATTATTATTATTACTATAAAAATGCATTGCATTAAGGGGGAAGCCGGAGTGATACATATTTGCAGGTAAAGCCATAGTGATTACATCATGTAAAAAAAAATTACTTACTGTCTTTTGAAACATATTACATTTACTGTTTTTAAATGCATTTTAACAGTGGATTTTCTTTAAATGTAACTTCAGTTTTCACTAACATTGAACAGAAAAACAAAAAAAGTAAAAAATATAAACATTTAATCTGGAATTTAAACAGTTAAAACTGACCCCAACACCCCCCTACTCTCTCTCCACTCAAGGCCACGCCTCCATTGCTTTTTGCTGCAGGGACAAGAGCAGCAGAGGGGGGAAGCACTTTTGAGTGAAATAAACCATTAATTTCTCAATGTTTCACAGCAGCTATGGTTGCAAACCATGTGGAAAGCTTTTTTTTTTTTTTTAATCAGTGTCATTGAAGGCTTCAACAGAGTTTAACTGCTTAAACTGCTGTGACGTCAGTAGAGCTCTGGAGTCACAGTGACACAGACACCGACTGCTGCTGGGAGATCACACAACAAAATGAGAATGTTTTTCAAAATGGAATGCAACATCGCAAAAGTATGGAGCATAATATGAAACAATAGACGTTTTTGTATGCTCCAAATCGTGATCTTCACAGTACAGGGTTCCATTATTTTACAGCTGGTAGCATCCTTGCGGAGCATTAGCATGCTAATGCTAGCAGGCCATAACCAGAGTAGCCCGTATCGTAAGCAACACAAAATAATACTAATAGCACTCATTTCTGGTTTGCTTTGTTGAAAAACAGTAGTACGAGTACTTACAAAGTGCATCGTCACCAGCTTGGCTAGCCAAGCGTGCCGGCCGGCGTTTGAGGCCGCCGGCCGGCACGCTTGTTTGAGGCCGCCAGTGTGTGTCTTGCACTGAGTGCAGCAGTGTTTGCGCATGCACAGTACGTGACCAGCATGCAAACAAACAAACGTGCATACAAACAAATTCTCATTCAACACTCTAGTAAGGGCTCGCCCAATTATTATTTTATGATGCTTGATGAAACCTTGATTTTTTTGTTCTGTGATATTTCAGAATGTACACCTCACTTATTGCACGCCCATAACAAATTTATCCATTTTGTCTGAAAGAAAACGTTTTGCAACACAGATGCAAGAACCAGTTTACTTTAAGGTTAGGGGTTAAGGTTAGGGTTAAGGATTAGATTAATGTTATGGATTAGGTTAATGTTGAGATTACTTTAAGGTTGGGTTAGGCCAAGGTTTGTGCTAGGGTTAGGGATTAGATTAATGTTCAAGTTAATGCTAATGTTAGGTTAAGGTTTGGGTTAGATTAAGGTTCCAGGTTATGTTAATGTTGGGGGGTTAAAGTTGGGGCTTAAGGTTTGGGTGATGTTAACATTAGGTTTAGGGGACAGACTAAGGTTAAGAGTTATGCTAAGGTTAGGTTACATTTGAGGTTGTGTTAAGGGTATTGTTAAGGTTGGGGTGAGGTGAAGGTTTGAGGTTATGTTTATGTTTATGTTTATTTAAGGATCCCCACTAGAAAAACATGGATGTGCCTCTAGTGTTCCTGGGGTCCTGAACATTGACATGCAATGCAGACATACAAAGACAAAAAAAAATAAAAATAGAAAAATAAAGTACAAAGAAAAACAATGAGTACAGCAGATATACAAATGAGTGAAATTAAGTAATAACAAACACCAATACAACTGTCTTTATTGCTGATAGTCATTTAGCTAGTTTTTCTGGACCTAATGAAAATTTGTGGAACCAAATTCCCCCGTACTGAGTGGTGCAGCCATATGCTGAACATGACATACCATGCGGCTATTCAGGCCAGAATGAGAATGAGAGAATACTGAACAACAGGACCAATGATTTACTACTCATCCCTTTCTTACCCTCTAACATGGCAGATTACGTGATCTAATGATGTTAGCTACACAGGGTCGATATCTCTATTTCTCTCCCACAGACCATGTGGGCGCATCATACAGTGGAAGCAGGAGTTCAGATATGGACTTCTGTGACACATCTAAATAGGTGGAACAAGACAAGTGAAGTCTGGGAGCATGCACTAGCGCTGCACAACATCACATCCACCACACCACGGAACTGCCTCAGGTCCTGGATCGCAACCACCCAGGCAAACAACCGATCCATCCCCACCTCTTGGTGCTCAGAATGCTTTGAAATAACTTTTTAACACTGTAAGATAGGGTGCTGTGGGTCTTAGCTGAGGTTTGTACACTAAACAGTTCCCTTCCAGTTATGTTTTTCCTGATTCTGACCTGACAGCTTTGCAGACACACGTTATATTAACATAGACCCAGCATATATGTTCTTGCTCAAGTTGTTAATTGAATCTGTGAGCCCGTGAGCACATGCTCTTGGACACATCTGTATCACAGCTGTTATAAGCACAGACAACAACATAAACTTTGAGCCACTCGCTGTCAAACACGCTTCTTTCATTAAATCTCCGCGCACGGTGCCGCACCTCTACCGCTGCCTCAGGCCCTGCCTCCAGCTCCTCCAGCTCCTCCAGCTTCAGACCCTCAATAGTGATGATTTAATAATGGAAGCGTTGAAAATGTAGGCCTGTCTGTTTCACCAAAGCCCACCGTACGAGCTTAATGGATTCTACTGCCCTGATCTGACCAGGCTTGACAGCTGTAGATATTCATAATGTATAGGATTGTAGTAGCTTTTATGGGTGGTGATGTAGACTGCTTTACAATGTCGGCGAACACTGGTGGATGCCACCAACTCAGCATCTCTCTCGTGCGCCCAACCAGTGCTCTGCGAGTGTGAACATAGGTTTAGACAAGTTGGCATTAACGGTTTTCGTGTTATGAGAACATAGCACCCATGAGAATGTAAAAATTCAGTGAGTTACAGCAAATAAAGAAGTAGAGGAGATAATGCACTAAATGTGACGAGGGAGGCTTGAATTGATAGATGGACAGAGGAGAAAAAGGGCGAAGTGCTGTCAGTGAGTCATTCTTGAGTTGGTAGAAGCAGATTTGCTATTTCAGAGCGCAGTTAATGACATTGTATTTCAATCATAAAGGTCAATTATTATGGGGTTATAAGCAAGTTCAAAAGCAAATGGATGGAGAAGTAATTATCGCAATGCTGCACGCCCATTTAATGTGCCGCCAATGGTCCACGCTAACCTTTGCTCCTGTCACAACTATGTCATTTTTGAAAAAAATTTCTCCCAGAAGCTCCTAGTGTTAAGGCAGAGAAAGATTCCGTGCACGTGAACCTCGGGGATACGGCAGATCTGATCTGCGTGGCAGACGCCAACCCCGTTGTGCCCGACATGTTGTGGACACGGCTAGTGAGAGCCGCGTATACACACACAGAAACACAGCTGTCCCGTGAATTTTATTTCTTTTATCTGGCATTCCTTCCTGGGGTTTTTTTGGGGTGCATATGTGTGTGTGTATGTGTTTTTATACCGTTTATCACTGGCCTTTCTAAATGCACAGACGAGCCATATTTCACCGGCTCTAACTATCCTTTAGCCCCACCTCTCTGTGCTCCACTCTCAGCCCAAATCCAGAAAAATAGCTTTCATTACTGCTGCGTGACTAAAGGGCACATTCGTCAATGTGGCGTGGACTCTGTATCTACTGATTTGTTCTCCGGTCTCTCCCACCCGCCGGCACTACTGTGTGTCCTGCTCTCAACCTGCCCAACCCCTCCTTTTCTCTTTCCCTCCGGCTCCCCAATTTTTGGCATTATCTTTCTCTGTCCCCAAAGCTTATTCCCCCGACATCCTCCCCCGACTCCAGCCCTGCCTGCTAAATTATTCCTCACAGTCTACCTGTCTTTCTCTCTTTCTGGTCTATATCTCAGCCTCCCCTCCACCCCCACACCCAACACCGGCTCTTACCCAGAAGGAGGGGAGCGATCATTGAGGAATAGCCATTGTCCTCCTCATATTCCACCTCACTCTGTCTTCCAGAGGGAGACAGCGAGGTGGAGATGGGAGAGGTGACGCAGGAAGAGGAATCAGGCCTTCTCTCCATCTATAATGTGACTCGGGCTCGTGCCGGACTTTACCAGTGCACAGTCAATAATGGTAGAGCGCCCCCTGCAAGCGCTGATATGCAGCTGGTAGTGTTATATATCCTCCAGATAGATCAAGAAAACATGCATGAGGCAGTATTTGTAGGAACGTGCACATATATGGCATTGTGTCTAAATTTTGCATGAATAAACTCATGTTCCCATTGTTTTGTGCAGCTAAACCAGAGCTTCAGAAGGGACCCCAGTGGAAGAAGGTAGCAAGTAGAGGAGACGGAACCAGTACAGCTGAGGTTGTATGTCAGGCGGAGGGCATTCCTCGTGTTGATTTCTCGTGGGAAAAAGATGGTGTACCCATGGATTTTGCAAACCCCAGGTCAGAAATTTGACTGAAAAAAAAAATCCCTTCCTTTTTATACCATTACATTCATTTTTAATGCTGTTGTCTGCATTTGGCTGATATTCACAATTTGGTTCATACATATTTTTTGCTATTTCTTCCTAAGACCAGATTTAGTGCACTTTACTTTTGCTTTTCACTATGCAAATACCTGTTTAACGCTTCTTTGATGTGTGAAATTGGATGACTTGTGCAATCTGCAGGACATCACAATCCTGGCTGTAGGCCTTCTTCAGGAATTATCTCTCGCTCTTTGTGTGTATGTGTGCACGTGCACCCTGTACGTATGAGGAGCAGATTGTGAGGGAGGGCTCCTTTCACACCAGCAGAGTTTGAGTGGTAAATGTGAGTGCAGCTCTGGTCTATGCTGTCTTCACCTGCGCTGCTCGCAACTCACTCGGAGAAGACAGGCTGGACATCCAGCTCGTCAGCACAAGTATATCTGAAATATTGTGTTTCGTGTGTGAATGGATGAATATCCCTGCATGGATGAGGATGGTGAGGATGGCCTCATTCAAAAAGTTACATTGGTCCCACCATTAAATGTTAAAAAAAATAAGAAATAATAAGTAAGTAAAACTTCAAGAGTTAAAGAATTTATATATTTATTTTAAAATATTTATAATCGGATTATGAGCTGGTTATTCATTTAAAAGTGTAAAAATAATTTAATGCAGACTCAAATGCGTGCATGTTGAACATTTGCTGTCAATGAAATGATTTACAAAGAGCAGTGACCTTGGTAGCCACCAGACCCAGGCTTTGGAAAGGAAAGAAACTGAAAAGCAAGCACATTTCACGATACATGAAGCTTCAAAACGACACTACTTAAGAGAGACAGAGAGAAGAAAGAGGTGTCTGCTTCATTTACATTACAAAATCCTTGCTGCAGGGTTGTGTGGACTTGTGACCGTGTTATTTGACTTTTAGAATGTAATCATTGCAAAACAGAAAGTAACAGTTTATTTCTCTGATTTTGTATATTTCTGTGAAGAAACTCTCTCTCTCTCTCTCTCTGACCCATTCACTCCATGCACCACCAGACCATCTTCCTCACTCTATTTTTCATTTGTGACCAATGTCATACATATAATCTATCTATCTATCTATCTATCTATCTATCTAGGTTTTTCCAAAGGTAGCAAGAGCTCATGTGCTTTCTGAGTATGAGCAGTAAAACATAAATGGTCACTGATCTGTGATAAATCCAGAGAAAAAGAAGTAAATAAATAAATAAAAGATTTGCAGTCCAACCAAACTGTTCATTTTATGGGTCATCCACTCCTCATAGCATCTTGATTTTCTTTTTTTGTTTTGTTTTTTGGGGAGGGGTTGGGGGGGAGGGGACTGAAAAGACTGAATTTGCTCATAAATGGGGAGAAAAGTCATGTTTTTATTATTTGGCAATAACCTGTATTGTATTGAACTCTTAAAATGACAAGCCATTCAGTCATAAAAAGTGTGTAATGTGTAAAAATTTATTTGATGTTATCTCAAAGTGACAATCCAGGAATAGCTCTTCAAATAATTATGACAGTTTACAAAAAATTGGCAAGTATAAAATCATGCAAACAATGCTGATTTAGGGCGGCACGGTGCCCAGTTCCTTTCTGTGTGGAGTTTGCATGTTCTCCCCGTGTCTGCGTGGGTTTCCTCCGGGTACTCCTGTTTCCTCCCACTTCCAAAGACATGCATGTTAGGTGAATTGGTGACTCTAAATTGACCGTAGGTGTGCGTGAGAGTGTGGCTGTGTTTGTCTGTCTATGTGTGGCTCTGCAATGGACCTGTCCAGGGTGTACCCCGCCTCTTGCCCAATGACTGCTGGGACAGGCTCCAGCACCCCCCATGACCCTTAATTGGAAGTGGGTATAGAAAATAAATGAATGAATGAATGCTGATTTAATCTTCAATCAAAATTAAATGAGAAACCTTGTAGAAATCTCTCAGGGTTTATAAAGTCCAACTCAAACTGCACAAAGCTATTTGTTAGGAAAAGGATTTTTAAATACGTACTTTTTTGGAAATTGTGTCAGCTTTGTACATAAAAATGGATAGATTTATGTTAAGGCTATGTTGGTGATGTTTTGCCTGCAGCCGATATAGACGGAGACAAATTCTCATATTTTCAAGGAAGTCTTTCTGCCTGTTTGAGGCTTTAAAGAAAGAAAATGAAAGAAGAGCTTTTTCATCTATTGTCTTATAAATAAATGTGGAAACTGCAAATAACTTTTCCAATTTGAAAAATGTGTTTTAAAAATTTGCAGTAATTGATCCTGAAGGGACAGAAATACGGAATGTGATTAGTCAAGAGTCAATGTAATGATTGCTTGTGGCCAGTAGGGGGTGTCCCCAAATGTCAAGTACCCTATGAAACTGTACGCTTTGAGCATTGCAGCAACACAGATGTTTTAAAAATGCATTATGCAACGTTTTGATGTTCATACCAAAGACAGAAGGGTCATCTTTTGGGGCAAATAATCACTGTGCAACTCTTTACAATTTTTAGTTTTCAAGCTGATATTCTGATAGACCAAACTAAAAAAAAAAAAGGGGGACTGCCGACTGATTTTACATCTCTCAGAAGCACAACTCCAGCGGGATGCTCACATTACTCAGTGTCTGCTGACAAGTTTAAAAACTAAACTGCAGACATGTTGACAGCAACAACACTAAGAACACATAGTAAGTCAGGTTGCTGTTACTTTGTTCTGGAGTTTTACGAGCTGCCAAAAATTGCGAAATGCAACCCTAACTGAATGATAAATAATCAAAGTCAAGGATTAGGCCACACAACATGTAGGGATTATGCACATCACGTATTTGGCAGCGGAGCACAAGTTTCCCTTTGGCCCTCATTTGGCAACATCTCAAAATAATTGTCTATTCTGCCTTGTGAAAGGTTTATCGGCCCTTTGCAGCATCATTACAATAGTGTGGGAGGGCCCTTGAACATGCAGCGTCCTCTAAACTGGAGAGAATTGCTACCCCTCAATATCAGCCCTGTGAGGAATTTACTCCATTTCTCTCCACCTTATCTCTGAGCTGATAGCACTTCTTCACTTCTGCCTCTGATCCTGCTGCACAGATGCATTTCTGCACTGGCATGCTTAGATTCTTTTTTTTTTGCCTTCAAGCTACTCATGTATCCACACACCACCACCATCATTCACACTGTCCCACCCTGAACAGTCTTCACATTTACTGTAATATCACCCATAATAACCGTAAAATACAACCCCGTATTGGCCTTGTTTTTCCCCAATTCATTTTTTAAATGCAGTGAATATTCATAATTAATCTGACACAGTGATAATAGATTTTATATGCTTTCTTATCATTTGAGCGCCTGAGAGGAAAAAAAAGTTTTTTTTTCCTCCTTCTAACTAGCATGGTGCTTTATGGATGTGAAGGAAAAGAGATCCAAATAAGGCTGACCTGTTTGGCCTGAAATACTAAGAGTGGAGCTGATAGTGGGAATTATTTACTGTACAAACTGGGTTGCAGCCTGAAGCCAGGGACAAGCAGAGCATCCCCCGTTTCATGTTGCTGCTCAACAATCTCTCCTCTTTCTCTCCTGCGCCTTCTGCCCCCGAAACCACCCTTCATTTTTCTGTGCTCCACACACAAAATAATCCACTTTCTCTTCACTACTCTGAATGAAACAGTGCCGCGTGTCAGGCTGAAAGCCTGGTTAGCCTCCTTTGATCTTTCTAAAAAAAATATTGACAATAATCAAGAGGCTTCATCCTTCATTGCATGACTTCAGCTGAATAAATTGGACAAATCAGCCACTTTGCTCTGAGAGGGTTATGCAGTCTCTGCCCATGTTTCCTAATCATTTAGATAACACAGAGCAACTGAAAGATAGAAAAAGATAAAGGGTGCTGCAATATAAATATGCAAAGATATTGCTGTCAAAAACATTTTCTTTGAAAGCCTGTGGTGTTCTAGAACGCTAGGCAATAGTACCCGTGAGTATGAAGACAGTAAGGGGTACGGCAATCTGACATTTGACCCCAATGACCTTTACTTTCACCCAAACGATTGACCTCTGGCTGACCTTGCCAGGGTAATTCAGAAATCAACATGTGTGCTTCTGCTTGGTACTGCAAACAAACTCCTCTAGTGGGATACACGGTTGCAGGCGCATCGTGGCAAGTGTTGAAATTTTAATGATGGACCCCCCCGGATGAATGTGGAAAGGTTTTGCATATTATTAAGTTCTCTCTTGAATTTATTGACTGTTGTGGATTGGCGTATGTTTGCTGGCAGGAGGTTCCACTCTGTTATGGTTCTTGGCAAGAATGAATATTTGTAACAGTCCTTCTTGATAGTAGGATGAACAAAGAAGATTGCTGAGGTTTTCCTTGTGTGGATCCTGTCAGTGGTACTTGTAATTTGGTAATCGTCCAGTGTTTAAGGCCACAACGTGCTGTATGGATTTATACAAAAGTGTGAGTCTGGACACAGCCTGACGGTCCTCAGGGGTGTGTGCCACATTTGGTCCAAATTGGGTTAAAAATCAAATTCATTGACGTTTGCCAAAATGAATTTCAGAATCAACATTCATTGACATACTAAGTTTGGTTGAAATCTGAAGGAAGAAGGACTGCATTTCTATAGCGCTTTTCCATCTAGCAGATGCTCAAAGTGCTTTACAATGATGCCTTGCATTGACTTTCCCAGCCAAGGCTGGTTCCCATTTACAGCTGGATGGACTGAGACAATGCAGATTAAGTGTCTTGTCCAAGGACGCAGACAGGCCAGCACCTTATCCACTGAGCTACCTGCGTTACAAATCAGCAAAAGGACCTGGGAGGAGTATGCCAACAAACTGAAAGGCAGACATGTCCTTGTCCCCAATTATTGACCTTTGGGAAATTTGAGCTCACCGGAGCAATTCCACAACCCAACTTCATATGTGTGTCAACTTTGGTGCAAATCCAAATGAAAATCCCAATGACCCCCAATTACCTTCACCTTTGCCAAAACAAACCCTTTAAGAGAAATTCCCGGGTCGCCCTCCATCCACACACCAAGTTTGGTGCGAATCCGCCAAATTACCTGGGAGGAGTAGTGGAACAAACAGACAAAGGTTTCTCAAATTATAGTATGATTTATCATACCTAATAAAAACAGGTATAACTTTAGGGATGTATGTTATACTGTGGACATACTCTACTCTGAGCATCGCAAGAAATCTTTGCTTCCATTTGGGACACAGTTATCATCCCAACTGAAGACAAGACTCGGTACCCCTTTCTGGAAAGGAAAGGGTGATCACTAGGATTGCAACAACTACCAGAGGAATTAAACTGCTTTCTGTGCTAGGCACTTGTGAGGGTCATTTTCAATAGGATTCAGCACCAGCTGCTTACTGCTGAGTGACTAGAACAGTCTAGCTTCGTGCCCAAGACATCAACCAAGCATCTTCAGGTCCTCATTAAACACAAACTTGAATTTTGACATTGCTTCTTTGCAGCCAATTTTAATTTTCACAAATTATTCTACTCAGTTAGTCAGGCTACACTGTTGGTCATCCTGAGAATTCAAGGGATCCCCAATAAGTTGCTAGATATCATTGCTGATGTGAATTCATATCAGATGCCATGGCTGTACACTGTGTTTTTGTCCAAGGCCAAAGTTGACGCCAAGAAGTGCATGTCCCCAAAGGCTGTCTACATTTGCGTATGTGTTCCACATCATTGTGTTGTATAAAACCCTCATGCTGTCATCTGTTCACTGTCTTGATTCTGAATAAACCTCTGAGACCTGTTGAAGCCATGTTTTTTGCCTCCAAATCATATATCTGCTACGACAGTAACAAGTGGAAAAAAATTACTAATGGAACAAGTGAAAATTCAAGATATTTAACATGCGTTATCTACAAACAAATCCTTATATCTTACTGAAATTTTACTTGTTAGATGATTGTGTCTTATATTAAGTGTAATTTGATATTTTCACTAGAAATTAGACAAATATACTTGGTAAGATTT
>OMMV01088236.1:1435-12493 GCA_900302635.1 Chatrabus melanurus
TTCTAAGTAACCCGCCCCCTCCAATAGTCTCCCAAAATTCTGTGGGAAACACTGGTATACATCAATCCATTAACTACTGCTTATCCTATTAGTGGTTGCTGGAGCACATCCCAGAATACACTGGGCAAGAGCTCGGGTACATCCTGTTGAGAATGGCAATCTTTCACATACAGGCAGGCAACCATTCAATTCAATCTATTTATACAGCGCCAAATCATAACATAAGTTAATTCAAAGTGCTGTATACAAATAAGGTCAAGACCTTACCCCCACCCCATGAGCAAGCACATTAGTCACAGTGGTAAGGATTTTTTGATTATAGGAAGAAACCTCAAGGAGACCAGACTCAGTGGGGTGACAATCTGCTGTGCCCATTCTAACAAGACAAAACAGAAGGCAAAACGCATATTTGACAGAACATACAATAAGATTAAAAAATGTTGCAACTGAACAACCGTTTATGAGTCATTATTTGCAATGGCGGGATGATTGAATATACAACAATGAGATCCAGATCAGAAGCCCAGGGAAACTGGCTGCGTTGGTAAATCAGTGAACCATTCATGCTCACATTCAGGCCTGCAGAATATTTATTAGTCATAAGCCTAATCTGCATGTTTTTGGACTGTGGGGTGGAATTAGTACCTGAAGAAAGCACACAGCTCTGCCGAGAATAAGAACCCGGGACTTTCTTGCGGTGAGGCAGCAGTGCTAACCACTGCTCCACCGTACAGCCTGCATCTGTTTCCTCAGTTATCATAACTGATCGGTCCAATCTCTGCCCAGTCTGTTACTTGTGTCTTTGGTACGACATCTCTTTGGAGGATCCTTGGGTACCGCTGGAATGTCTTTGTGTCAAATGAGCGGTGACTTAGGGAGACTAAGATGAGGAGTATAATTTTTTTTTTGACATTTTGGCCATGTGGTGCGTTTCTCCACGCATGATCCAGAACATAGGTGCCCGAGTGTTGAGGACACCACTGGCTGGAGAAGGCCGAGGGGACGGCCACGCTTCGCCTGGCTGCAGCAGATAGATGGTTATTTTGGAGATGTGGGGATAGACCAGTTGTCTGCCTGGGTGCTTGCCATCCAGGACCCAAAGCGGTTCTGCGGTGTCATGGATGCGGTGAAGTACAGCATCAGCGCATGCTCCTTGACTTGACTTGCTATTTATTTACCTTCAATCTACGCTTTCAATCATGATTTAAACCCTTGCAAATACAGCATTTTTAACATTTCTTGTGAAATTGTGTTCTTAATGATATAGTGAGCAAAAATAAATAGGAAACAAGTAAACAACAGAGAAATGTTTCGATGTGATTTACTAATGGAACAGTTGAAAATTGTACTGCTTGCAGGGAAGACAAATCAGTCCAACCACGATGCACGATCCACGCTGTAGGTCACACATCTATCTCGGTATGTAAAGTAATAAATGATTAAATTAAATGATTTGCTGCCCTTCCTTGTTCACTAAATTAGGTACAAAAGTGTGTAGAGCTGGTGAGCCGAGCCAAGAAGCCTGTTATTCTGCTGGGTAGCCAAGCAACACTACCCCCAACGCCTGTGGAGAACATTAGGTGACGGACTCTTTATTTTATTGGCATCTGTCATAAGTTTCTTTTTTTGCATCATACTGTTTTGCTGCCAGTCTACTGGATATTATGTTTTCTTATATTGGGTTCTTTTGACACATTAAGGGCTTTATCTTACACCCAGCGCAAAGTGGGTGTAAGTCATTGCTCGTTTCCAAGCTGACATGGTTGTCATTTTCACACCCAGCATCCATTTTGTTTAAGTAGCAAATGTATTTACGCTCGTCTGTGCGCTCATGGCCATGTTGTTCTTAAAATGAGGTGTGGTCAGGCACAGCGTTGGTGCATTTTATATCATGAGGCATCAGAAAGCGATTACGCCCACGATCAACAAAAACCTGATCTAACGTTGAGTGCACAGTTTTTCTGCTTTTTATATGACGCAATATTAAGGTACGCCTCACATAGGCGAGTTCATGACATGCGTACGCCAAACGAAGAGGAAACTGAATTGAAAGCAAAAATTAAAAATGAAATAGCAGTAAAACCTAATGGACAAATACAAAATTAAATTGTTATCCATGTATTTTATTGTCAAATAAAATCCACTTCAAATCAAAACCTTAAACTCCGGTGTGTATCATACCAGATCCATATTTCCTTCCCGGATTCGCAGCACCAATACAGAGCTGGGTACAGGAGGGCCCAGAAGCAGCAGAGGTCCTGTTGCACCTAATGAGAAGTGGATGGAGAGCAGATAGTCGGAGGAGGTGTTGCAGGATCCACTGCTTCACCTCAGGGAGCCGTGATGGTTGACTGCTGCTTCCGTAAACGAGCTGCTTGCACACAATCTGTCGCCTTGCCAGAAAACCTCTCAGTTCTGTCACCTTCTGAGTCCACCTTCTAAATAGCAATGCTCCAGGTTCAAAAGGAATTACCAATAACAGTCTGATGAGTGTAATTTATTATGCCCAAAACGCACCCATGATTAATTAACTAAATGCGACCCTTTTGCGTCCTGCACCATAGTTTGCACTCATATTATGTGCTGTAAAAATAGCAAAGTGTTGTTGGACATGCCCCAAAATGCACTTGCGCTGTGCACGTTAGACCTTGTGCTATAGATTTTTCAAAATGAAGCCCTAATACTTAAAATGCTTTGCAATACTTCAAATGCTGCTTCATCTTAATCCAGATACAGCTGTTTTAGGAAGCAAAGTTACATAGAGCTCACAAACTCATAGTCTCTTATGTGTCTCACATCTACAACAGTTTGATTTCTTGGGATGATGATTTACTTTGCAATATTTTCTTTACAGGAAGGCATTAGAGGAGCTGGGTATCCCGTGCTTCCTTGGAGGCATGTCCCGTGGCTTGCTGGGTAGAAACAGCCCCATCCACATTAGACAGAACAGACGAGATGCTCTGAAGGAGGCTGACGTGGTGCTGCTAGCAGGTTAGGCATGCAGTTTGATAGGTTGGAGTGGGCAGAGAAGGTGAAAATTCCACTGGAGGTTTGCAATATTGATTGATGGTTCATTCATATTCATCTAGTTCTGTTGAAGAAGCATTAATGTACAAATAATGAATGTTTAATGGTAAGAATATTTGCATGAGTTGAAAGATGGAACATTCCATTTGCCTCGTTGAATGGAACATTCTATCCTTTAACAAATGAAAATATTCTTTCTGTTGCACGAATGGAAAACATTCATTATTTGTTTTATATTGACACCTAAATAGATCTGTGTCATTTGATATTTTATTTCAAATTAGACAGGTGTTTCTTCTCTGAACAGGAAGCCAAAAGCAGCGGGGCAGAGACGGCTCTATGTCCACACAGTAGTTGACTCCGCCCCGCAGGCGAGCCGCGGACACGCCACTGAGGATCAAAAAAGAGTGTGTGGAAGCACATGTCTGCTTTCCTCAGTCCAGCGATAAATCACAATAGGAACTGTGAACAATTGTTCACCTGGCAGCGCTTCTATGGCCGCTAAAGATGTCCCTGCGAACACTGCATAAGCTTCTAATCGGCTTATGACGTACTGGATTTAGCTTCCACGTATCATGGATGTATTTTTAAGAAAAGGTAGTGGAGTCGTTCAGTGGAGCGAAACGTATGGGACAAAAACGTACGGTAAATGGAACCCAAATGCACGGTAAATGGCATTGGTCATACAGTGGACCATTTCTCTATACAATAGGGAAAAATAATGAATGTCACATGACATACAGTCCACCAATCAAATGACAAGGATCTCTTTAGTTGTCATATCGCATTAAATAGATGCATTTTCCAGGACGCTTAAGCACAGGCTGTCTAGAATTCATCAAAGCACATTTGTAGTGTGTGTTCTCTCTTTACAGGCACTGTATGTGACTTCCGTCTGAACTATGGCAAAGTTCTTAACAGACGCAGCAAGATCATTGCTGTCAACAGGGACAAGACACAGCTGCTGAAAAACTCAGATATGTTCTGGAAGCCAACTATAGCAGTTCAGGGTATGTTCACACTCCACCATATTCTCAGAGACTATATGAGTAGACCAAGATTTTGACCCTTGAGACAAGCCAAATGACCCCATCAGGGTCTGATGATGAACCATAATAATTTATGGAAACATAAATTCCCATATAGTTTTTAAAGCCATCCATTGGTTGTTGCGGACATACCTACATCCTGTATGTTCTAAGCCTGACCAGTAGGATACTGTGATCAGTGGTGTCAAATGCAGTACTAATATCAAGCAGAAGCTGTGGAGAAAACTTGCCAGAAATCAATGTCAAGAAGAAAGCACATATTTAAATAAAGCGCAACTTATGCCATTAGGAGTTGCAGTTGTACATGCAATGTGATGCTTTATTCACAGATGAGCTATGTCTGTTCAAATGTTCTAACAGCAAAAACGCCTCATCTTCAGTGCTTTATTGTCTTTAAGAGATAAGAAAGGTTGTTGAAATGCTTTGTAATTCATTGGCCTACTTTTATAGACTGATATTATTGCTGTGAAACATATTGTGATGAAAGTTGTGTTACGACACTCTTGGACAGGGGAAGTGACGTCCTCCATGGTGGCATGCCACAGTTCAAAATGGCACGCTGACAAATGTGGTGCACAGAGCTCAAAAGAACGGGTTTCCTGCAATAATGTGAATGCACTTTTGGTGATCATGTGGCTGTTGGCGGTAAAAAAATTTTACCTTTTATTACTTCTGCTAACCAGCAAAGCAGGTGAAGATTATGTGATCACCTGTTTGCGTGCCTAGCTGTTTGGTTGCTTTCATATGCTAACATGCAACAACAAAGCTCTGGGTCATATCTCTGACTAGGCAGCTCAAACAAGCCAGTAGGGCTCGGAACTATGCTTCTCTTTTTGAAGCTGTAAAAGATAACAAATGATGTTTCAAGTGTAATTTCACCAAAATGCCAGTGGGTGGTGCTACAAGGAATAATGAGGCAGTATAGGCTATAGGAGTTGGAAGAGTTTGTATCATAAAGGCTGTGAATGACTGCAATTGATCAATTGATGTTTCACCAACCTGGCAGATGGTGGTGCTAGATACAGAACACACATTTGAGCAGTTGTACGGATCCCCCATGGTCATTCATACACCCAGTAGGGGCTCGTAAATGTCATCAAAATGTACAGTATGAAATTTGAATGAATTATGGCCTTAAATTGACATTTGGCTGCTTTATGAATAGTTAGATTATGATGAACATCACAGCAAGCAAGCAACAGTGACCTCCAGTGGCCACAAGGACTTCTGCAATTAGCAACAAGGCTTCACAAACATTTTTAAATTTCCATAGAAAGGTGACCAACATGGTCCAAAATAAGAGGTTCACTGGTCCTCAAGAGTATCTATCAGAACCCAAGCTTTCAGAGTTGAATATGCAGTAGTTTTTAGAGTAACCTATGATGCAAACCCACCCACCCACTCACTCACTGACTGAGGCCATTAATTTTATATTTGCTCTGCTAATTGCAGTGAATATGAAGGCTATCCACCAAAGGCTTATGGTCAGAGAGCTGAAAAATTAACTTCCATAAAATTGGCAGAGTGAACATCTAAGGTTTGTTATGATGGGAATTAGCCCAGTGTTCATTACTAATATATCACATACAAATGAAAATCCATGAGCAGTTTCTGCAGTCTAGCTCTGGATAGTTTAGATAGTCTTTTGGTCAAAAAGAGTTGAGCAATTTTTTTTGTTGATCCAACTCTGCCTAAAAAGTTCCCAACTGTTAAAGATGGAAAAAGACATACATCTTTAATAGGTGGGGGAGAAAACTTGTTGTACTTTTTGTATTATTTTGGATGTTCTGAAGTCAGTAGTCGGTCAAAATTAAACATAGAGCACACCTAATATTTGGTTAAATCTTCTTTAGCAGATTTCACCTTGACCAGTGTGTCTTCTCTGTTACAGATGTACAGTTTGTTGTGCAATCATCCTTCCCCAGAAAAAGCCAAAAATTGCTATGACATTCATGTCCATGATAAAGGCGCAGTCACACTATGACGTTTGGGCCGACGAATATACAACACGTCAGCCTCTGCGGGCCTTCGGCAGTTTTCGGCTGTCTTCGGCAGTGTTTGCAGATGCTGTTCATCCGCGTTCACATTTTTCAACATGTTGAAAAATTCTCGACGTACTTGTTGCTACGTAGGAGACCGTTACAGACCGTACATCGTGGCTACGTGCACGTTGCGCGCGGTCACCCTCGCTAGCCTGCCGTCCCGGTGAAAACGGCCTCCAACAGCCTGAGTTCCTGGTGCGATCGTGTTCGCCGGCTAACGTGTGGGTGTTTGTTCTCCTACCTGCTCAAAATCACTGCACAGTGGTGTGTCGAGCGCCTCTCCCCAACGTGTCCACATTGGCAACAGTCCCGCTTGTTATAATGGAGCGCCGAATAACGGCTGCTTCTGCTACACACGTTGTCACAGGCTGTGATGCGTTTGAGGTCCGCTACGAAAATCCGGGAACGTAATTTTTGCCACTTTACGCTCATTTCCTCTCGCTTTCACTCCGTTCTCACACTGCTGGCTCAAACGCCATAGTGTGACTGCAGCTTAAGTGTATACGTAAACTTCTTACCACAATTGTAACATCTTTGGCTATGATGTCACAAAGGTCTGACGGGGATAAAAGTCAGACTACCCACCTCTGTCAAGTGACAGAATTATTACCCCTGTTGATTTATGCATTGTCGACATGTACCTTCTAGAACTACGTGTGTTATTCCAGGTAGAAAAGGTTCACCAGATAACTGGCTAATAACTAAAAGAATTTTTCATTCGTTTGTTTTTTGGTTTTTTTAAGGCGATGCAGGTTCTTTCTTAGTGCGTCTTGCCAAAGGCTTGAAGGGCCACTGCTGCCAAGAGGAATGGCTTCAGAGCCTCAAAGCGGGAGACATCACCAAAGAAAACGCAAACGGGTAAGCATCCACAAGTAGATTATGTCCATATTTGTTCAGACATCGTGACGACAAGATCATCAGTTAATACAATGCAAATGCATCTGGATATGTGGTGTGTGTGTGTATATATATAAATGTGTATATATATAAATGTATTTATTTCTTTATTTTCAGCGTTAAAGCTGACGAGAAGACTGATCATCACTTAAATCCCCTGAAAGTTCTCCAATGTGTTGATGAGCTGATGGCAGAGGACAGCATCATCGTTGCAGATGGGGGTGATTTTGTGGGAAGTGCCGCTTACATATTAAAGCCAAGAGGACCTCTGTGCTGGCTGGACCCAGGTGAGATCCCACAGTCAGAACAGCAAGTCATGAATAAACTAGTATTTTAAAATGAAAGAAGAGCGGGCTCACAATCTCACTGGTACAGCTATTAACAGGAAGGAAATTAAGGAAGTCAAATTTATTGATGTAGCACGTTTCAAGAACAAAATCACAACATGCTTTATAGATTAAAAATAGATTAATACAGAAATTAAAACACAACAGAAAGTAAAACTAATTAAAAGCAAGCCTGTATTGATGGGTCTTGAACTTCATTTTAAAAGTTTAAAAAAAATTTCCAATTTGTATGTCAGGTGTTGCTTTTGCGAGCACAAAAAGGAGCTACAGGAGAGCTAAAACCACTGTTAAGGGGGTATCTCACCTGAGATTTTTTCGCATGTGGTAAATTTGCAACCTGATTTTTCACGATTTTTTTCACTTTTTTTTTTTTTTTAAACCATGTGACTTGTCGGGAAAGATATGTGACATGTTAGCGCGATTGTCTCACTGCAGTGACAAGTCTGTGTGGCTGCAATATATTTAGCCTTTTTGTCGCGTGCATCGTAAACCCCTCGCAACTACAGGCGACAATTTTGCGGCCTTTGCGGCGGTTATGAGAATGTCGCGCGGCACTTGCGTGCTAACAGAGACACATTTGATACAGATTTGCTACTATTTCACGTCAGAGCCTGAATTTTTACAGTCACGAGAAGTAGTAGGCGGTAATTACCCAGAGTCCACATCACATTATATTTTAAACATCTGGTGGTATTGCTGGTATACCTTTTTGTAAACATTCACATGCTACCATGGTCCACTTGAAAACCTGGGACTTGGTCTGGTTCCAAGTATATGGTGGTGTGATTGAGTTATAATGAGAATGCAAACTGATCCACTGTACCCTGGTACATAAAGTTAGGTGGTTTAGAGATTGGGGAGGCGGCCTTGCAACCAGAGGATCCTTGGTTTGATTCCCCGTCAGACTGGGAAAGAACTAAGGTCTGTTGAGCAAGGTCCTTCATCCCCCAAGTTGCTCCCAGTGTGCAGTTGAGCACCTTGCATGGCAGCACCCTGCCGTGTGTGTGTGTGTGAGAGAGAATGGGCGAATGTGAATTGTAAAGCCCTTTGAATTTCTGCATCGGACGAAAAAGCGCTATGGCAGTGCAGTCCTTTTTCCATTTTCTGTTGTTTGTGATTGGCTGCGACTTAACAGGGGCGTAATTAAACGTTCTCACTTTGAACTGTCATGAAGGGATTTACAAATTTTATACCAAATGTAAATGTCAAACCACTGTACCACTCAATAGTTACAAGTGCAGTGAGGTTAAACATTTTACTTTGCCATAACATTGCCATGGCATTACTGTTCCATGTCCTATTAGGAGCATTTGGGACACTGGGAGTCGGAGGAGGATTTGCCCTCGGAGCAAAACTGTGCCGGCCTGAATCTGAGGTATCGTATTAATGAAAGGACTTTTTTTTTTTTAAAGAAAAACACACACATTCTTAACTTGGTATTCCTCTTTATAGTGTAATTTGTCATTTACAGGTGTGGATAGTGTATGGTGATGGTTCGTCAGGATACAGTATTGCGGAGTTTGACACCTTCACCAGGCACAAGGTGAAAGCTCGAACACAATATTTGCATTATGTGTCATATCCACAACAAATGAAAACAGAAAAAGAAAATACATGCAACATGAGACAATGCAAGGTTCAAAGCAGGCTTGCCAACACAACAAAATGTCTCATTTCAAAGTTCACAAAGACATAATTTTAAACATGCTGGTATTTCTTTGATTATGCATTGATTGTGTACTTAACTGTGACTACATACAGTTACAGACCTAAATTGATTCTAAAGGAAAAGTTTGAATAATTTGTCCAAAGATATGTAGTATAGTTTCATGTCACAGAGGCTTAACACTATTTTTCCATTCTTACTTTACCTACCCAAAAAAGTATTGTGCAGAAAAAGTTACATTTACTGAAATTATGCGATTACCACTTTTTCCGGACCTTAAATAGCACTGGAGTATTAGTCGCACCTGTTCAAAAATGTATCATGAAGAGGACAAAAGTGTTTATAATTTGCATTTATTTTTGAAAAGTGGTGCTTCCGCTTCATACAACAGGAAGCAAAATGAATTTACAGGGCTCCAGACTAACCTTTTTTTACTAGTATCCCCTGACTAAAAATTGTAGGAGCGCAAGTAGAAATTTTAGGGGCGTATACCATAAATCAACCTGCAACGCAATTATTCACATTTTCCCACATTTTAACTGTATTACCGATAAATGCTTTGGTAATAAATTAACTCCCTCAGCCATTCCTGCCGGAAAAATTGTTTTCTTGCCTTTTTTGGCAAACCGGGTTTTTCTGAAAAAAATTTTTTTTCCCCCCTTCTTCCCCCTCCTCAACCTCTGGAATTTGTTACTGTAGAGGGCCTCGCTCTGGTACAAGGAGGAACCATATTAGGAAAAACTGTGTCAATTGTTCATTTGACTTTTTGTCAAATCAGTTTGTTTTGTCAGTTTGTTGACTGAGTGTGACACTAGAAGTGATGACAGCGAAATACCCTGATGACTCAAGTAGATGGTGTGACCCACACAGTTGACTCATCACTCCTGGACCCTCCCCCTCTCACACACATTGGCCTAGGGCTGTGTGATATGACAAAAATCTTATGTTATGTATATATGTGTGTATATATATATATATATATATATGCACTGCATTTTCTCTTTATAAACAACTTTATTTACTTTATTTAACTCAGCATTGAAGGGTGCTTCGGAGAGTTTTACAATCCATACAAGATGCAACACTGTCCTTAACAATGCGGTAACTTGCATGACTTTATATTTCTGATATCCCCAATTTTCATCATCTCTTAGACACCAGTGATAGCAGTTGTGGGAAATGATGCATGTTGGAGTCAGATCGCCAGAGATCAGGTCCTGATCCTCGGCAGCAACGTGGCATGTGGCCTTGCATTTACAGGTGCATATTGTGTCCAATAGATGGTGTGGCTGTTGTGATATTTTGTATAGTCTGTGTCCCACACTCTACACAGAATTTCTCTTTGATACATAGACAGTTATTAATGGAAAACTTGTATATTTTCCTTTTCTTTGCAGATTATCACATAGTGGCGGATGGCTTTGGTGGTAAGGGATTCCTTGTTAGGCGTGAGGATGAGGACAGGCTGTGTGACATCATCAGGCAGGCTCAGAGAGAGTGCCAGGAGGGCAAGGCCACACTTCTTAATGTTCTGATAGGGAAAACTAATTTCCGAGAGGGCTCAGTCTCTGTTTAGAGGAATTAACTTCCTTTCTATGTAACTTTCTTTCATGCATAGCGAATGGTGTGAAACTGTCGGATACAGATTAAAGTCCAGCCCTATCCAGACTTCTGCTAATCCTGTGTGGCCTTAAAACCAAATTTCACGATGGAACGAGGCTTTGACCTGACAGTACCTTTATCTTCCTTCAACGAGTTCATGAACTGTCAGCCTCATGGTACCTGTTAAAGGGGAACAGTGGGATTTTTCAACCTGGACCATATTTTTAGATGTTTTTTGGGGTTAAACTTTTCACTTGAGACAAACTCAATTTTAATTGGTCCAGTATTGATTTAGAATGCTAACACCACAGGGATCAATATTAAGGCTTGTCCGATTGTCCAGGACAAGTAGAAAACGTAATCGGACAGCTAAGATGTTTTAAATCGTTGTCCGATGGGACAGGTAGCAATTGGATGCAGCAGAGAGC
>OMMV01088278.1:2305-12991 GCA_900302635.1 Chatrabus melanurus
GTCATGTAGGGATGCAATTCCCCTTGTGTGGTTGTGATCTTAGCATCACAACATACTTATTCTAATAAATATTCACCTTCACACATCACAATCCCTACATACACACACACACCCACACACACACACACACACACACACACACACACACACACACACACACAGTCATTGTGCTTTTCTATACCAATGCCCAGGTACGGCGTCAGGTTGTTTATGCTTCTTAAATTTTTTTTTAACCCCCGGTCGCTGTCCGTCCCTCCGTGGTCCTGACGCACAAGCAGAAAATCCAACAGCCCGGTCTGAACTCTGTGATTTTCAGCAATCTTATAAGTTCACAGTGAACTCGACGCCGTTCCTGGACATCAGCACAGAAACGCACAATGAACAGACTTTGTGTATCGTAAGGCACACAGTGTTCTTGCGGAGATCTGCAGCACAATGCGTACCGTCTGCGGGACTGTAAGCGCACGACTGCGTCCTCTCGCCCTCCTCAGAGACCCTCTCACAATCCGCGTACCGAGCTGCACGAGGATACGCCATTTTCGAGCGAATTGATTGCTCAGGAGGCGGAGCTTTCACAGGCGCCGATCGCTCATCTGGAACATAACCTGATCCGGAGCAGGTTAGCCGTTCAGCATAAGTTACCGCGGTGATTTACCCCGATAAGAAGAGAACCACCTTCATAGGACGGAAAACCCAGAGTTAACCCTGAAGTTACCGCGATGAGCACAAATCCTGCTTCGTAGTCCAGGCCTCAGGTCCAGGATCGTTTGGATAAAGTTGTGTGTTTTTGAGTAAAGGTTGTTGTGTGTTTTTGAGTAAAGGTTGTTGTGTGTTTTTGAGTAAAGGTTGTTGTGTGTTTTTGAGTAAAGGTTGTTGTGTGTTTTTGAGTAAAGGTTGTTGTGTGTTTTTGAGTAAAGGTTGTTGTGTGTTTTTGAGTAAAGCTTGTTGTGTGTTTTTGAGTAAAGGTTGTTGTGTGTTTTTGAGTAAAGGTTGTTGTGTGTTTTTGAGTAAAGGTTGTTGTGTGTTTTTGTGTAAAGGTTGTTGTGTGTTTTTGTGTAAAGTTGTTGTGTTTTTGAGTAAAGGTTGTTGTGTGTTTGCTGACCTTCATTGGCTCCCTTCCTCAGCTGCTTGTAGTTTGCAGCTTGCTGAACCAGGTCCAGGATCGTTTTAGTCAGCGTGGCGTCTGCCAGCGGGTAGGCCTTCGGGTTCACTTGGGCATCAGTCTGATGATATTAAACAAAACATTAACTAAGATGAATAACATTAAAAAGTTACCTGGTTAGTCAGGTTAACTACGTCAGCTAGCTAAGACAGTTAGCTCGCTAATGTTACTCACCATCGCGGGGTTTTTTCCGGCCCTCTCGGCGAAATGCTTCACGGAGGACTATTTCTGAAAGCTGGGCTTGAAAGGGCTACGATATAGTCAAAAACGTAATTTCTTAAATTAGATTTTTGGCGCACAATTACAATTTTAAACTATGTTAAACGCAACAGAAACGTTCACCACATGTGTAAAGACACGCACATGCGCACTGAGGACCAGGACGTAGTTCCAAAAACAGGAAATACTTCAAAATAAAACCTAAACTAATCATTTAATGTGATTTACAGTTTATTTATTTTATTAACGTTTACATAAAAAAAACACCTGTTTTTCATTTTGGAAAGACTGAGTTTTAGAAATAGTTGTTAACGGTTATTAATTAAATTGTTAAGTTGACTGACATGATAAAAATAAAAAAAATGACAAAATAAAAAAATCAAGGGATTTATCAAGGGAAAAAAATCCTCTCAAATGTGCTTCTTTTCTTTTTATGCAATTTTAAATGAACTAGTACCAGAGCAATTAAATGTAATTAACCAATTTAATTGAATAGAAAATTAATTTGCCTTTATTTTTTAAAATAATGTATTAATTGTTTAAAGTAGTAAATTAAAAATACCAAACATTCTCTGGTTATTGCTTTTTCAGTGTGACTGTTTTGTGATTTTCTTTATTTTATATTATTCTAAACTATCTTTGGGGTTTGGACTGTTGCTGATCATTTGAAAAATATTTTAAAATGTCACCTTGGACTAAACATTGATGCATATTTTTTCACATTTATATTGAAAACAATATTAGACTAAATAAACAATCAGCTATTAGGGAAAAGGTCAATTGCTTGATAATAATAATAATAATAATAATAATAATTATAATAATTTTTTATGAATTGAAACCTCTCTAAAAATTAAATGCTGTTGGATTTTCCCACAGTGAGCTCCTCAAACAACCAGTAAGGGCCACTAAATGTCACAGTCTTAATAAAACCAGCAGGAGGCAGTAATTATCATCATAAACATTTACAGTATGCACGATGAAACTTGTATAGCTATAAACTGTTATCTGGCACTTTGAAAATGATGATATTATGATTTACATTATGGCAGTGATAGGTACAAACATTCTGCCAAATATGAAGGAAATCCATCAAACACTTGGCGAGACCGTGGCCAAAGAGCTTAAAAATATCTGTTTTATGGCCATAACTGTCATTTTTCTAAATTTCGATTTGATGGGCGCTAGGTTAGGGATTATTGTGAAGATTGTATCCAAAATATTAATTCATATACATTGATCAATTACTGAGATCTACCTCTGGACAGACAAATGGAAAATTTGAAGAAACAAATGTCTGATAAAAGTAGGAACTTTTTATTTGTCTATTTCAAAGTATCGGGGTTGAGCATTGCCGTGTATTATTATGAAGTAGCAATAACATGTGCAAAGCATGGGAATAAATTTCTGCGTACAGTAGCGGTGTTTGCTCGGAAAGTCTTGACGAAGATCGATATTTGGTCTGTATTCTTAGTCAGTAACAATTCCAGACCTTTAGGCGGCGCTGGTGTGCGTGCTTCCAGAAGGCGCTGGGGATTGTGGGTAGTAGGACACTGCCATATCGTCCTGGCTGAAGGATGAAGGGGATTCGGTCAATCAATCACTTCTCAGTAAGGCTTTATCGATTATATATCTGTGTGTATTTCACCACCAGCAGAGTTTGTCTTTCCACCTGAAAGTCCAGGACGGGTTCCGACAAACGGGGCTGCGGAGAGCAGAGGAGTTAGCACCGAGGCTAGCAGTTAGCTCCAAGTTACTTTGCTTCACCTTCATAAAATGTTCACATCAGCTTCAGCAGCGAGATTAAAAGATGTAAAATCATTATTATAATCCAACCAGGGTTAAATAAAGGAAGCTCTGCTGATGGACTTATTGACTTTTGGATCTCTATAAAGCTTTCTACTCGATGGAACATGAATTTATTTTTGAATCTCTAATTTATTTGGTAACAAGTTTTTGGACACAATCAGTATGTTTATGCACTGATATAAACATGAATATTTCTTTTCCAGAAGGAATAAATTCAACATTCAGTGCAGGAAGAGGTACAGTCGGGTACAAAAGTATTTGGACGGCTTCATGGTGGAGTGGAACAGAGAAGGATTTTCTTAAAAAAGACCTGTGAACTTTAGCGACAGCGTGTCAGAAAGCACACGGGATCCTTCTCTGTTCCACTCCGCCATGAAGCTCTACACCTGCACAGTTTCTCCAGTCACAGACTCATAACTCCTTTAGAGCTGTCATGGGTGTCTTGGTGGCTTCCCTCACTTGGCTTGTTCTTGCACGGTCACTCAGTCACAACATGAATGAATGAATATCTTTATTGTCATTGTAACAGGTACAACGAAATTCAATGCAATCCTCTGCCAGTGCAAGATTGATGGTTAAAAAGATAAACTAAACGGTCTTAATAAAGCTAAAAGCGTAAATAACACAAAAAAGCATAAAAATACCCCCAGACATCTACATTTCACCCAAATTGCACAGATCCTTATTGCACAGATCTTTATTGCACGGAGCGAATTTGCATGGACGTCAGTACTTTACATTTATGCAACATCTTAAGTCGGCTGGATAACGATGCGCTCCAAAAGCAGCTGCTTTTTGATGACAGGTTGAGAGACTGTTAGGTGTTAATACTCTTCAGGCGAGAAAAGCTATGTTGGACAAGACAGCCTTCAAGCATCTGATTGGATGGCAGGTTTTCCCTGCCATCCAATCAGGAGCGCCCCGAGGTTGGCAATGCACCTCGAGGGAAATAATGATGATGACCACGACCTGTTCAGTGACTTGGAAATGTTCATGTATCCATCCCCTGACCTGTCTAAAGAAAACTGGCTATAAAAGTGGTAATTTATTCATTATATTTAGAAGCATGTTCATTCATTCATTTTCTATACACACTTATTCCAATTAAAGGTCACTGGGGGGCTGTAGGCTATCCCAGCAGTCATTGGGCGAGAGGCGGGGTTCACCCTGGACAGGCCACCAGTCCATCGCAGGGCCACATATAGACAGACAAACACATTCACACTCTCACTCACACCTACGGTCAATTTAGAGTCACCAATTCACCAAAACTGCATGTCTTTGGAAGTGGGAGGAAGCCACGCAAACACGGGGAGAACATGCAAACTCCACACAGAAAGGACCAGGTCGGAAAGCGAACCTGGGACCTTCTCGCTGTGAGGCAACAGTGCGAACCCGTTTGTCCAAATATTTATGGCCTCTGAAACTGGAGGAGCTGTGTGTAAAAATGTAATTCCTAAGTAGTTAATGTGATATTGTTGTTAAACTAGTTGAATTAAACCTGAAAGTCTACGTTACAAGCACATTGTGATCGTTTCGTTTTGTGTCCATTGTGGTGCTGTGGAGGTAAAATGACAAAAAATTGTCACTGTCCAAATACATATGGTCCTGACTGCATCGTCTTTTACATAAATTCAGCGAGTAAGAAACGCGTTGGTTGTAATCTTCCTCTTTCGTGTACTTTCTGTTTTTCCAGACGAGGCTCTTTGCCGCCCAGGCCGCCCGTACGGCGGAGTTCACCGCGGCTGCTGAACGCGTCAAGTTTCAACCGCAGGATGTGCAGGTCAGTGGTGGCGGACTGCAGCTTTCTCTGTGGGCTGGCGACTCCCGCTAGCGGCTCCATGTATGTCGGAGAGGGATGAGGAGGGCTGCGCTGTGGGGTGGAGGTGCATTGAGGGTTAGCGGGTCAGCCTGGCCTGGCTCATTTGAGGGCAGTTTAACTCTAACCCCGGCTATGTAGGCCTGGTTCACTCGTGGGCCTGGTCACCCGCTTCCCGCCGTTGGCTCACACACGTGGTTCAAGCTGTTCGTGGAACTGAATGACGGCAGATTTTCAAGTATTTTCTCCTTATAAATAGAAATTGCGGCTCATTGATTTGAGGGTTTTGGCTGACGCGTCTTATTTCAGTATACTACGTGCCGAAAACGTGATGGACGTCTGTCTGTGTCCTCCTCCAGGTCTCCCGGCTGCCCAACGGATTGGTGATCGCCTCACTGGAGAACTATTGCCCAGCCTCCAAGATTGGAGTGTTTATTAAGGCCGGCTGTCGTTATGAGAGTCCTGATATCCAAGGAGTCACCCACCTGCTGCGGCTGGCCTCCACCCTGGTATGGTCCCCGAATACCGTCTGTCCTCTGTCTCACCAGTATCTGCTGAAGAATTCTTAAAGGGCAAGGTCACATGACGATGATGTCATGTGTACGTCTTCTATATTGGAAATAATAAACCTAGCTGGCCATATTTCTTCAGGCATCGTTTTACCATTAAAGTGCCAATGATCAGCGAATAGGTTGGTAACATTAGTCGGTTGCTATTTGGCCTCATTTACCATCGTTCATCCTTCCGAAACGAACTTTTCAAAGAAAAAGGATTTTTGGCAAACAACACGATCATCGAGGGTTTGATTTTAACGTGACTAACGAACTCGTCCTTTACAGGTATAGTCCCTTTCAATTTTTCACAAAAAAAAAAAAGACAAATTTTCTTTGTGTTGAAATCTCGTTCCGGTATTATAAAGCACCTTTTGTTTCTGTGGTACATCACAAAGTTGCAGCGAATTCTATTGTGGATAAAGTGTTTATTTTGGAGGATTCCAGAGCTTGCTCAGCGAGAGCTTGCGGACGATATAAAGGAGGAAGCGCATGCGCACATGTGCCAAGTTTTAAAGCTTATGCTGCATTCAAAGGAAACTCAGAATTTCTAACTTCCAACGAGGGGGGAAAAAAATGCACTAAAGTCCAGTGATAGAACATCGGTCTCCCCACTCACTCATTGTGGCAGACCGAGTCAAAACATTGTAACTGTTACTAGCATTAGTATTTACAACTGACACAGTAGACCTGTGTGAGTGTCGTCTTTCCTGTCCAGCAAATCTGTGCTGATTTGCCTTTTATCTTGTTTTCCTGTTAATTTGCATAAAGTCCTTGTTTACATAAAAGCCTCTTTATGAGCCATCACTAATTGCAGTATCTTCAATATTCATGAGGTCAGCAATTTTCTTGCTAAATCACGAGCGGGAGAAAAGTGTCTTCCAGATATTTGGAGCAGGAGCCGTGCACTCCGTGTCAGCCTGGTGTTTGCTTGCATTTTTTATTTTTATTTTCAGACGACCAAAGGAGCTTCTGCTTTCAAGATATGTCGTGGTGTCGAGGAAGTGGGGGGCACCCTGAGGTCGGTATCTTCTTTTACCTTGAAAATACCCGATGAATCACTGAGCACGTAAACATACCGTGATCGCTCGTCTTATCACCACATCTGTTCCTCTGCAGCGTGACTTTGTCCAGAGAGGACATGAGCTACACCATTGACTGTTTGAGAGATGACGTGTGAGTGTTTGCAAAACACCAGTTCTGCACTGCACCATAGTGGGAAGTTAAGAGCAGAGCCCGATCGATATATCGGTCGGCCGATAATATCGGCCGATATGAGCCTTCTGCAAACATATCGGCTAGAGTCCGATCAATATATCGGTTGGCTGATAATATCGGCCGATATGAGCCTTCTGCAAACATATCGGCTAGAGTCCGATCAATATATCGGTTGGCTGATAATATCGGCCGATATGAGCCTTCTGCAAACATATCGGCTAGAGTCCGATCAATATATCGGTTGGCCGATAATATCGGCCGATATGAGCCTTTCACAAACATATTGATATCAGCGTTATTTTTGCCGATATGAAAACTTTTATTTTGCCTGATAAACAATGTAGAAAAACACTTTGGCTGTTGGAAATGGTATCATTACATGGTTTGTCCAGCAGAGGGCGCTCTGACGGCATTGTTTACAATGCTGTCAAGCATGGGTGGGACCCCCATCACCCCTTGGTCACATTAGCTACAAGAGACAGAGGACAAGTGACCAGCTGCCATTCATTTTCAATCAGAGTGGACGCTTTACAGCGACAAGAGCCAAGTGGTCGCTACGCCGCTGGATAGGCGGGGCCAAAATAGCCGAGAAGTCTTATTTTATGCAAATGCTGGGGGAAGCGACACAGTGACTGCCGATCCGATTGAAGGCAACATTGGTTGGTTGCTCGAACAAAATACTCCAAGATGATAGAATACGATCCCAGACAGCTGTATTTCTGTATAAATCTAATACTTTTGGCATTTTTTGCCATATTTTGGAAAAATTAGTGCGAAATGAACACTTTCATATATCGGCAGATATATCGTTTTTTTTTTACTCCCTAATATTGGTATCGTATCGGCCTCCAAAAAATCCATATCGGTCAGGCTGTAGGTAACGGATAAAAATGCCCGCTGTAGTACAGGAAAAACTCTTTGCTCACGCCGCTGTCCGATGCAGCTTCGGGCTTCACACGGCTTTGTTTTCCTTCGATACTTCCAAGTTCTACGAGAGGCTCAGTAAACATCGCTAACACGGAGCGGCGGTAACTGTTATAAAGCCCCGTGTTTTTGCCATTGATAAACGGAATTGATAACGTCTCAGGCATAGAATTCCGATGGATTGAAAAATTTGGAGCCGGTTCTCAACTGGAACTGGTTTTCGATTCCCATCCCAACATTGGAGAGGTGATTGATGAGCAGCATGACGGCACGCTTTCATTTGTTCACGTCACAAACACGCTTACTTCTCTTTCTTTACCGTGTGTTGGTCTGCAGCGATGCAGTGATGGAGTATTTGATCAACGTGACGACGGCCCAAGAGTTTCGGCATTGGGAAGTGTCAGAGCTCACCCCGCGGGTGAAGACGGACAAGGCTTTGGCTGCGCAGAGCACTCGGATAGGTATCCCTGAATTTCCATGTCAACCGATGTTCAAACACAGTGACTGTTTATTTGGACCTCATTGTGGGATGTCCCATGTTATGGACAGACCACCTAGTGGTACTCCACTGGGAGCCCGACCCTGTGTCTGTCTGTCCGTCTGTTATGACGTCCCACCAAGTGACCTTTCTGTCATATCTCAGCAACCACTTAAGATACAGACTTGATGTTAAGTTCTTTGAAAGGGCTTTTGTGAAATGTCAATTTGGCTGCTATGGTAACCATGGTTGCTTGGGATTTTTTTTTCTTGAATATCTCAGGAACTACTTATGAGAGACATTTGATGTTTGGCTCTTATGAAAGTTGTTTGGAAGGGTTTTCATGATTTGTTAATTTGGTTGCTATGGTAACCATGGTTGATAAGGAAAAATTATTACTTGAATATCTCAGGAACTACTTGAGGTAGAAAGTTGATGTTTGGCTCATATGAAAGGCCTTTGGAAGGTCTTCCAGGCCATGTTGATTTGGTTGCTAGGGTAAACAATGGTTGCTAGGGAAACATTCTTTTTAATATCTCAGGAACTACTTGAGGTAGAAAGTTGATGTTTAGCTCATATGAAAGTTATTGTTTCTTGACTAAGTAATAAAAAAAAGGATTGTTTTGTTTCTGTGGAAAAAAAAGGTTGATTCATGATTCTTCCACCGTGGGACATCCCGCCTGCAGGGCTTTACGCACTGCTTCTAGTTTGGCACCTTGTTTCCTCAAACATTTGCATAGGTTGATGACAAATTAGTTTGTAGTCCCAATTATGAGCAAGAGAACGGAACACTTATTTGACTAGAAATCTCAGCTTCACTCTTCATTACATTGTCAGTTAAAAATGAACTTTTTCTTAAAACGGGTCAGATCTGGCAACATGCACTGGCGCCATGCATCACTGCATCCACCACAGTACGAACTCGCGCTGCGTCCTGGATTGCAACCGCCCAGGCAGACCACTGGTATATCCCCACCTCTAAAAAGTAGCCGTCGTATCTGTGGCAGCCATGTGATACATGGGCAACCCCTTAGAGTTTTCCAGTTGCAGGGGTCCTCAACACAGAGGCACGTGCACGCTGGATCATATCCAGAGACACGCACCACATGCCCAATATGTCGTAGCTGATCCTCACTCATGATGCAAGTAGTACGCCTCGTCTGAGTCTCCCTCAGTAATGGATTGTTTAACACAAAGTAATTAAAAAGTACTCAAGGATTCTCCAGAGACATCCAGGTCACTGCTTAGTGTCCAAGTCTCACAACCATACAGTAAGACAAGACGCACTAGGACCCCAAAGACTTGGACCTTCATTCTCTTGCAAAGGTATCAGCATCGCCAAACGTCTCTGTCCAGCGACCTCATGACTCCATAAGGTCTTGCCTGGAGTCGCCCGATCTCAAAGGCAGAGGAGCCAGAGACACGAATGTCAATGCCAAGATAAGCGAATGTCTCTACAAGTCTGACACTTTCGCCACACTTCTGACGGCCGAGACCAGGAAGTCATTGGAAAGCCTGGATCTTAGTCTTGATCCAGGACAATCGCAAACCCAGACACTCAGTCTCCTCACTCAGCTTCTCAAGTGCTGCACTCAGGGACTCCAATGATTCCACAAAGATCACAGCAGCATCGGCAAAGTCAAGGTCGGAAAACCTTTCCTTGCCGACAACGGCACCTAAGCCTCTGGACTCCACAGCCCTCGCCAACACCCAGTCCATGCCAGCTCGGAACAGAGTAGGAGTCAGAACACATCCCTGACGAAAGTCGGAGTCAGCTCGTGTCTCTTTACACAACTTGTATTCTGATCTTGACATATATTCAGGAAACTGGACTAAGTTCTACTTTTTGACACGGGGGTTACTGCTGTTCACTTAACATGGTCAGAATTTAATATCCCGTCCGGCTCTCTTTGCAGGAATGATTGAGGGTCTGCATGAAGCGGCCTATAAGCACGCCCTGTGTAACTCCTTGTACTGTCCGGACCACATGGTCGGCAACATCCAGCCCGAACACGTGAGTATTTCTCAGCGTATCGGCAAATAAAACTAACGGTGTTCTTTTACGCAATAAAACCCTTCTTTCTTCTGTTTGTATCCGTTTACAGCTGTCCCACTTTGTTCAGAATAATTTCACAAGTGTACGAATGGCTCTTGTCGGTCTTGGTAAGAATCTTTACGCCACACAATACAATAACGGTATTATTATGTTATAGTAATGTTACAGCACTTTTCCATGCAGACGCTGAAAGTGCTTTACAGTGAGGCCCCACACACACACACACACACACACACACACACACACACTGGTGTCGGCGTGTTGCCATACAAGGCGCTCAAACCTTTTAACGTTTACCCGCGTTCTGTTATACGATGTGCTGCCTGATGTAATGAAAGGATCGCTCCTTAAGGCTGTGAGACGTTCCTTTTATCCAGGTATGGATCATTCTGTGCTGAAGCAAGTTGGAGAGCAATATCTCAACGTCCGGGGCGGGAGCGGCGCGGCGGG